>KE505414.1:350669-366579 GCA_000441515.1 Elaeis oleifera
AATATTATATTTATTTTACATCTCAATTCTTGCAGATATGGCATCAGGAGATAGATGATGACGGTCGCGTTCACAGTTACCTGCAGACAGCTCAGAGGTTGAGGCATCTTCACCGATCTCCAAGGCCTCACCGGCTCCAGTATCGGAGGGTCCTGCATTGGCAGGTCCCAGTGAGCCGACTACGACTGAGTCGGGTCCCAGTAAGGCGGGTCCCAGTGAGGCTGGTCTCAATGGTATTAATCATTACACTTTAGAGTTTACCACATGGCATATGTGCCACAGAACCATGTAAGCTGGCTGTATGAGAGCTCTCTTCTCTAAAACTTCCCCTTGACTATGACGACTCCGACCTCGGGAAGACATGATCTATAATCTTTAAAATAAAATAACTATGTATCATATTGTATTAACTATGTACTAGAATAAATAATTATGTATCATATTTATTTAACTGTATATCATAATATCTTAACTTTATACCATGTTCATAAAAGTAACGTGCATAATTTAAGACTAAAGAAAAAATGAGCAATATTAGTCTAAAACATAAATCAGAAAAAAGATACCTGACTGCATCAATAGGATACTTTTGCCTAGATCTTGATGATGTATGATTCCAATTTCCTTTCGAGCATCCTAGTTTCTGCAACAAGTAGTTCTTTTTCGATGAAAGATAACTTGTCATAAGTATTTGTCATCCGATAGAGTTTGACTTCTATCTTTATAGCTATACATACCAACATATTATCATGTACTACTGGATAAGAATCATTTTTCTATTGATACATTACAGATGCTAACTAATAATCTTACATAACATCTGATCTCTCTAATGAAGGATCGACATCAATTGGCAAGTCTAGGGATAGGTCTGCTGTGGTGCATCATCTACCGTAGATCAAGGACAATATTACTAAAGGCATCAGTTGATCTAGTAAAAGTAATAGATATTTAGGTAAGTGGAGCCCAGTCCATGACTTTCTAGACTTGTAGGATTCCAAAAAATTACTATTTGTGGGGGTGTTTAAGGGAAGGCAAGTTCTAGTCCATAGTGTTCCAGCAAGTTGCTATTTCAAGGCTAATGACCTCTCAAAGGGAGGAAAAATATGTAGGACTCCAAACATGCAAAAGAAGAGATCAGTTCTCATTGCGTAAAATCTTCTGTTGTCCTCGAAAATGACAAACAAAATCTATCGACATCCATCAGATTTTAGACATCATATGGAAACAAAAAAAAGAGCTCAAAGCAATCCGTGGGGCCATTCCCTTCAATATCTATTAATTAAGTTTGAATCATCATCAGAAAAAATAAGAAGGCAACTATAAGAATATAGCAAGTAAAATCCATCAGCACCTATCAGCTTTAAGACATCATATGGGTAGAAGTAAAAGAGGCCAGTTCCTTCAATATCTATTTAGTTTGGATCATCATCAGAAAAATAAACAGCAACCATAAGAATATAGCAACCAAACCCATCGGCACCCATTAGCTTTAAGACATCATATGGGAAGAAGAAAAGAGGTCAGCCCCTTCAATATCTATTTAGTTTGGATCATGATCAGAAAAATAAGAAGGCAACCATAAGAATATAGCAATCAAAATCCATCGACACCCATCAGGTTTAAGACATCATATGGGAAAAGAAAAAGAGGCCAGTCCCTTCAATATCCATTTAGTTTGGAGCATCATCAGGGAAAATAAGAAGGCAAACTATAAGAATATAGTAATCAAAATCCATCGGCACCCATTAGCTTTAAGACATTATAGGGGAAGAAGAAAAGAGGCCAGTCTCTTCAATATCCATTTAGTTTGAATCATCATCAAGAAAAATAAGAAGGCAACCATAAGAATATAGCCATTCGAAAATAAGGCAGTATGAGTTCCTCTGCACCTTTAACCATGAGACAACACTAGCTATCGTTAATACTCATAATAGTAGGCATGCTGATATGGGGATGCAGGGTCAGGGCCGTGGGCTGCAGGTGGTGGGTAGGGCTGTGCGATCAGGCTGGCGGGGATGGGGCCACAAGGAAGCCAGCAGGGCAGGGCTGCAGGGTCCGACTGATGGGGTCGAGGAAGTCGTGGTCGAGGCGAGGTCGAGGTGGCTGGCTTGGGGCTACGGTGTAGGAGGCGTCGGTGAGGTCGAGGCGGCTGCGGGCGAGGCGGGTTGGGTGGTGGGCTCAGGGCCACAGTGTAGGAGGCACCGGCGAGGACGGGTCAGAGCAACTGGCTTGGGGCCGTGGCATAGGACGCACCGACGGGTTGGGGCAGTCGCGATCGAGGCGGCTGGCTCGAGGCTGCGGCATTGGAGGTGCCAGTGGGGTCAGCGTGACCGCGGGGAGGTGAGGCGAGGCGGAGGGCTCAGGGCCACAGTGTAGGAGGCACCGACGGGGTCGGTACGTCGGGAAGGAGGATGTGCGAGGAGCAGGGGATGCCGAGAAGCATGCACCGAGGAGGGGGTCGCCGTCGGTCAGGAGGAGGCACCGGTGATGTGGGAAAAAATCGAGGAGGAGAATAAGAGGAGATTCGTGGGAAGGAGGAGAATGAGCATGAATTTTTTTTCCTCCAGCAGGCTGGAGGTGTTGCTTAGCCGGACTATTACCGACGGCAACGATGGTCGTCAGTAATACGATCGATGTAACTTC
Organism: Elaeis oleifera; assembly: GCA_000441515.1. Lineage (NCBI taxonomy): Eukaryota > Viridiplantae > Streptophyta > Magnoliopsida > Arecales > Arecaceae > Elaeis > Elaeis oleifera. Next base: position 353,316 of record KE505414.1, read on the forward strand.
ATTTTACATGCCAGGATATTAGCAACGATATTTCCATCACTAATACCCATCCACCATCGCTAATACTATTAAATTTTTAAAATATTAAATTTTAATATTAATTTTTTTAATTTTAAATATATTTTTAAATTATTAACGATGGCATATTATTCCATCGCTAATGCCATCTCTAATATTATTAATTTTTTTAATATTAAATTTTAATATTAAAAAAATTTTTCTCCTTGGTCATTTTTTGGGTGGTTAAAAATCATTATTGAATTTTATTAAATTGTTAGATTTAATTAATTTATGGATCAAGTATTAATTGATTTAAATTAGATTTAATTTAATTAGATTTAATTTAATTTGAGGTTAATTAGATTTAATTAATTTGAGGCTAATTAGATTTTAATATTGTAAGTATGATTTGAATTCAAAATCTAATTGAATTAAATTTGACAGGATTTTGAATTGGATTTGAATCGGATTCAAATTAGATTCGAATTAAATCATGGATGAAGTTTTAATTGATTTAAATCAAACTTAACTTACTTAGTCTTGACTTAATTTAAGATTAATTAGATTTTATAATCTAAATAGAACTTAGATTCAAATTCTAATTGAATTAGATTTGACAAGATTTCGAATTGGATTCGAATCAGAATTGAATTGGATTCGAATTGAATCATAGATCAAGTCTTAATTGATTTAAATTTAATTTAATTTAATTAGGCTTAACTTAATTGAGAATAATTAGATTTTATAATTTAAAGAAGACTTGGATTCAAAGCTTAATTGAATTAGATTTTATAAGATTTCGAATTGGATTCGAATCAGATTCGAATTGGATTTGAATTGAATCATAGATCAAGTTCTAATTGATTTAAATTAGATTTAACTTAATTAGACTTAACTTAATTTGAGACTAATTAGATTTTATAATTTAAGTAGGACTTAGATTCAAAGTCTAATTGAATTAGGTTTGACAAGATTTCGAATTGGATTCGAATCGAATTTGAATTGAATTCGAATTGAATCATAGATCAAGTTCTAATTGATTTAAATTTGATTTAATTTAAGTAAACTTGACTTAATTTAAGACTAGTTAAATTTTATAATTCAAGTAGGACTTAGATTCAAAGCCTAATTGAATTAGATTTGATACGATTTTGAATTGGATTCGAATCAGATTCAAATTAGATTCGAATTGGATCCAAATTAAATTTTTTTTCTTAATTGATTTAAATTAGATTAAATTTAATCAGATTTGATTTAATTTGAAGATGATTTAGTTTTACAATCCAATTATAATTTAGATTCAAAGTCTAAATGAATTATATTTGACAGAATTTCGAATTGGATTCGAATCGGATTCGAATTGAATCCAAACTGAAAACTATTTCTTCTAAATAATTAAATTAGATTAAATTTAATTAAGCTTGACTTAATTTAAAGATAATTAGATTTTACAATCAAAATAGGACTTGGATTCAAAGTCTAATTAAATTAAGATTTGTAGGATTTGAATGGATTCAAATCGAATTGAAATTAGATTTGAATTGAATCTAAATTAAAATTATTTTTTAATTGATTTAAATTAAATTTAATTTAATTAAGCTTAACTTAATTTAAGATTAATTTTTTTATAATGTAAGTAGGATTTAGATTCAAAGCCTAATTAGATTAGGTTTGACAGAATTTCGAATTGAATTTGAATCAGATTCGAATTGAATCTAAATTAAAACTATTTTTTAATTGATTTAAATTAGATTAAATTTAATTTAATTTAATTTAATTTAAAATAATTAGATTTTATAATTCAATTAGGATCTAGATTCAAAGTCTAATTGAATTAGATTTGACAGGATTTTCGAATTGGATTCAAATCAGATTCGAATTGGATTCAAATTGAATCCAAATTGAAAATTATTTTTTCTATTTGATTTAAGTCAGATTTAATTTAATTAATCTTGATTAATTGGAGGCTAATTAGATTTATAATCTAAGTAGAATTTAGATTCAAAGCCTAATTAATTAAGTTTGATAGGATTTTGAATTGGATTCAAATTGAAATCAAATCATTTTTTGGATTATTAGCAATGAAAAAGCATCACCATCGCTTATTTCTTTGCTAGTAACTTTTTCAAAAAAAATTTTTTTTCAAATTATTATTAATTTTTTAAAAAATTATTAACAATGGTAAGATTTTCGTTGCTAATAATCCCAATTCATCATTATTAATAATTATTTTATATTTAAATATTATAAAAAATTAAAAATTTAAATACTTTTAGTGATGACTTTTGCCGTCGTTAATAATTAAATTACTGTCGTTAATAGTATTAGCGATGGTAAGATTTTTAGTCGATTTTGTGGTGGTTATAAGGTATTATTAATGATGAAATTTTTTCGTCCCTGATACCATCTCTAATATTCAATATTCTTGTAGTGTATGGTTGAAGAAGGTCAAGGTGGCGGTCCACAATAGATACCCCCACTCTCGAGTCCGAGCTCGAATCGTGGTTGGTCGAAGAAAGAATAAATTTGAAGCTGAGGTGGACCTAGCAGGATTCTTTATCAACGAGCTTGTGCGCCAATAGAGGCTGGGATATGTGTCGAAGATCGATGTCGATGATCATTCTGATCCGCCAATTTGAACCATTGAAATCATGGATCTATGTAAGCTCAGTTGTGCCCAACCTTATAATATCACTTGGCAATCATCAATGGTGGCCAGACGAATTGTCACCAGATCAGTGCCGTCTGAGCTCTTATAAATAGGCAATCGCTTTCTCATATTACTTTTATTATTTCACAATTTTACCTCTTCAGGAGCAGAGCAGAGCCCTTAGATGATTTTCGGCCATCCCAGGTAATTGCCGTCGACAATCGTAGTCAAACTCGGTTATAGCTGAGCTCTGAACTTCGATCCTTAGAGTCCAATCCTTGGTTGCTCGATCATCCTTAAGTTGGATTTCTCCCCCCTCTCTTTTTTAAATTTCATCGAGGATGAGTGTATCAAGCTCATCCGCCAGCTCCTGATCCTTAGGTCATGACCCGACCGAAGAGGACCCTCGGTCCGATGTCGGGTCTTCCTTGAAAGAATTTGAGGTCAAGGAGGTGCCCAATTTCAGTCTTTTTCAAGTGGCCTCCATCCTTATCCATGAGAACCTAAAGGTCCTGCATCTTCAATATCAAATTCCTTCAGAGTTTAAACTGGAGCTCATCGATCCTGAGGATCGGATAGCCTTACCCTCTCGAGGTCAGGTCGGACTCTAGAAAGAGTCCTTGAAGGCTGCCTTAGATTGCCCCTCCATTTTTTTATCGTAGAGCTTTTTAGGACTTTTGAGATACCCCCTTGTAGCATGGTGCCGAACTCACGGCACCTCGTAATAGCTTTCATTACTCATTACCTCATCCGCGGGCTAAATCGACCCTCTGTCTCTTTTGGATGTGGTTCTCATTTAAGAAACATCCCAAAGAGGTTGGATGGTGGTAGATCTCTTTCGAGGCACTCCTTCCTCGATCCATAATTGGAAAGAGCATTATTTTTTTATTTTGACTAAGCAATCCTGGGATTTTGGCACTTTATAGGTTGACCTCAGAGATTGTCAAATAAGGCTCCAGTGTTTTCACATATCGAGGAGGAGGCCTTGAAGCTCGTCCTCAGCCATGGTGCTCTTTCTATTCGTAAACTCTTATATGAGGAGACATTATATAAGATCGGATTAAGCCTTACCAATCCTTAGAGTAAGTCAACCCTGTTGCTATATTTTTTTACTTAGTTTCTTTTGACTAACTTTCATTTTCTAGATATGAAGCCTGAGGAACTTGAAGCCTTATGCCACATCTCCAAGAGGAAGAAGTCCTCAGGTGGCACACCTACTCCTAAGCGGTGTCAAGCCAAAATCATGCTCGCCCAGCTAGCCATCGGCTTGTCACAAACATCGATGTGGGGTTCAGTCTTGAGGAAAGAGGTTGCTTTTGGAGTCCAAGTCATTCCTCCCCTCAAGTCGGTCACTTGGGGGAACCATTCCACCCTCCTCCACATCCTCCTTTCTCCATGGTTCGACCACACCTCGAGTATCCATCCTTCTCTCTCCGCGACAAGCCGACCCTCTTGCTTTGGCCTCACAAAAGTCTTCTGCTCATCTTGGGCAAGGAGCCCAAGATTACAGGTTGGGCCTTGCAAACAACCAAGTTGCCTGTGAAGTCCTTCCGACCGCAATCCTCCCAGTCGATGTTGAGGCCATCAATGTGGAAGGCCCTGAGTATCGCATCAAGGATTTCAACAACTATCTCCTTCGAATAAATTTGAAGAAGCTCCTCCTCCTCTTCCTTTCTCTTCTCCTTTTTTTAACCTTCGTCTTTCTCCAGCTCATCAATCACATGGATCACTTCATGGGCATTTGGAAGGAAGCATGATAGGTCTCAGAGGAGGCCAAGGTCAGAGCTACTCAATCCTCGGCCTGGGCTATCCAGGCCGAGAAGAAGGCAGATGAGGCCTTGGCATCAAAGGTAGCAGCCGACAAGGAAGTCCAATCCTTGAAAGCTAAGATAAGATTGCTAGAGGCTGAGGTTCCCAATGCTCGGAGCCAGGTCGAGGCTTCTGTAACTGAGGGTCTTCGCATGGTGGCAGATCAGAAGAAAAGAAGCTAGAGGATGAGAAGATTGCAGTGGTTGAAGCTTTCCACTCCTCTAAGGAGATTATGATGATCAAGCTAGAGTTCACTGCTGACTTTTACCTAGAAGGTTTCACAGCTTACAAGGCAAAAGTCTAGGATCTTTCCCAACATCAACCTTAGCCTGTTGGATGCCGATGAGGAAGACAAGGTTGAAGAAGCTGAGGTCATTCCGACTAAGGATGCAGGAACCGATGGAGCTGGAGTGGGACATGCCAAGGTTATGCTGATCAAAGATGCAGCTGCCCCCCAACCTCCGCCCATGATCATTCTGCCATAGTCCATGGCCCCAATTGAGAAGCTGGATGCCCTCACCAATGCTTAGGACTTGGGCCTCTTCTTTGTTTTTGTACTTAAGCACAAGAATGACCAAGCAGATTTTGTAGTCAAACCACTTTTGTACTCTTCGGCTTCGATCAGATTGACTTTGTAATGGGCCGACCTTCTCATTGTAAATCTTTCATGTTTAATACAAATCATATTTTTCAACTTCACATTTCTCACTCATTATCATCGCTCTTTTGTTTATCTTTTCTATTTTTTGTAACAAGTTAAGGAAATCGTACCTTGATGGGAAGATCGTCCTTGTCCTCGGGCTTTTATGCTATCCATCCAAGGATGAAGTGTGCTCATCTGTAGATGAGGGATACCCGTTGGCCTTGTCACTGACCTCCACACGACTCGTTTGAGGATGAAAATATCTATTGATCTCTACTTAACTCGTCTAAGGATGAGGAGCATCTGTTGGCTACGTCACTGACCTCTGCTCGACTCATCTGAGGACAAGAGGTGCCCTTTGGCCTCATCATTGGTCTCTATTCGACTCATCCGAGGATAAGAAGTGCCCATTGATCATGTCATTGACTGCTGCTCTTGGATGAGGAGTGCCCATTGATTGTGTTATTAGGCTTTGCTTGACTCATCGAAGGATAAGAAGCACCCATTGATCATTTTGTTGGCCTTCACTCGACTCATCCAAGGACAAGGAGCACCCTTTGGCCTCATCGTTGGCCCCACTTGACTTATTCAAGGATGAAGAGCATCTGTTGGTCATTCATTGGCCTCCACTCAACTCATCCGAAGATGAAGAGTGTCCTTTGGCCTCATCGTTGGCTTCTTCTTGACTTATCTAAGGAAGAAGAGTGCCCGTTGGCCATGTCATTGGTCTCCATTTGACTCGTCCGAGCATTAGGAGTGCCTTTTGGCCTCATTATTGACCTCCACTCAACTTATCTGAGAATGAGGAGTGCCCTTTAACCGTATCGTTGGCCTCCACTTGACTCGTCTAAGGATGAGGAGCATCCTTTGTCCTTGTCATTGGCCTCTGCTCGACTCATTGAAGGACTAGAAGTATCCTTTGGCTTTATTGTTGGCCTCTGCTCGACTTATCTGAGGATGAAGAGTGCCCATTGGCCATGTCATTGATCTCTACTCAACTAGTCCGAGGATGAGGAGCACTTGTTGGCCTCTGCATGACTCATCTAAAGATGAGAAGTGCCTTTTGGCCTTGTCATTGGCCTCCGCTCGACTCATTTGAGGATGATGAGTGCTCGTTGGCTATATTGTTGGCCTCTGCTCAACTCATTCGAGAATGAGAAGTATCCATTGGCCTCATCATTGGCCTTTGTTTGACTCGTCTGGGGATGAGGATTGCCCTTTGATTTCATCGTTGGCCTCCGCTCGACTCATCTGAGGACAAGGAGCATCTGTTGACCGTTCGTGATCGAGAGCATGGGGAGACATTTTCAATCTACAATAGTATATTTTATTATTTTAATGAAAGTTACATCAAGGGTAATAAATTCATAAATTTTTGATATTTCAGGTTTGACGAATCAATACTCCATCTGATTGATAAAGTCAGTATGCTCCCAGTTGCACCACTTCATCAACATGATACAGACCTTTCCAATTTGGCAACAGTTTTCTTATTCGGCTAGATGAAATACTTCAGCTCTTCACAGAATGAGATCTCCTACTTGGAAGGCATTTCCTCTAATTCTTGAGTTATAGTACTAAGCTACTTTTTTTTAGTAAGTTGCCATATAAAGTCGAGCTCACTCTCAAGTTTCTTCCAGCAGGTCCAAATTTGTCCTTGGGTCATCCAAGTTGTTTCTTCATTGAAGTTCTCCACCTTGAGAGAAGGTAGGCCGACCTCGAATGGTATCAAAGTCTTGATCTTGAAGGCTAGGTTGAATGGCATTTCTCCAGTAGTGATTCGTCGCATCGATTGGTAGGCTCAAAGTATGTTGTAAAGTTCTTCGACCCATAATCCCTTAGTTGGGTCCAATCTTACAATCAATCCTTACAGTAAAGTTTGGTTAGTTACCTCAGCATTGCCATTTCTTTAGGGATGCATGATGAAGGTCATGCGGTTTACAATCCCAACTTTCTAAAAATTTCATGAACTTAGCATTGTCGAACTATCATCCATTGTTTGTAATGATAACTCGTGGCATATCGAATTGGTCATTAATAGACTTTCACACAAAGTCACAGATTTTGGCTTCAATGATGCATGCCAACAATTCTACTTCCATCCACTTTATGAAGTAGTTAATTGCATTGAGCAGAAACCTTTTTATGCTGTTAGAATCAAAAATGGTTCGAGGATGTCCATCCTCCATTGGGCGAAGGGCCAAGGTGTTGTTATTGATGCCAATGGGGTCGAAGGTCGATGTTGGATGTTAGCATTCTTCTGGCGTTGATCATATTTTTACACTAGGTTCGCTACATACTGCATAGTCAGTCAGAATAATCTTGTCATAGTACTTTATAAGCAAGAGCTCTGTCATTCAAGTAATTACTACAAATACCTTCATGAAGCTCCCGAAGAGCATAGTCTATCTCAGTTAGACAAAAGTATTGAAGCAACAGCAGTGAATAGGACCTCTTATATAACTTTGCTTCATACATCAGGTATCAAAGTGCTTGGTGCCTTAACTTTCTGGCCTCTTCACGATTGATAGGTAGAGTTCCATCCTTCAGAAGTTGGATGATCAGATCCATCTAATTTGGCTAGTGGTCAGTCTGCATTATTAGGGCCTTCTCGATGCTGGGGCTTTCTAGTGTCTTCAGATATGAGCTCCTTTTGAGGTCAGTGGCTCCTTGTGTAGTGAGCTTTGATAGGAGGTTATCTCTAGTGTTTTTGACCTCAAATCTATTGAACATTTAGGGACACAAAGTTGGTTGCCAGGTCCTTCACCTTTTATAGGTACTTGATCATACTGGGCTCTCGTGCCTTGTATTCACCTCGCACTTGATCAAGGGTAAGCTATGAATCACTATAAATCTTTAGGTGTCGAACTCCCAGCTCCTTAGCAATCTTAAGCGCAGCTAACCAGACTTTGTATTTGGTCTCATTATTTGAGGCTTTAAATCCAAAATGCAGAGTGTATTCGACAACCACGTCTTTTGGACTGGTGAGGATTAGTCCAGACCTAAACTTGTTATATTGGAAGAGCCATCCATATGGAGAGTCCAGCACTCCTTTGGCACCCTGACTTTTGATTCTGATGTGGGCTTATTTTAAAAATAGTGCATTCCAAAATAAAATCTGCTAGTGCTTGAGCCTTGATAGATGGCCGAGGGAGGTATTTTATGTCTAATTCCCCTAGATCGATGGCCACTTAGCCACCCGATCCAAAGTTTGAGGTTAGTGAAGAATCAACTTGATGGGTTGGTCGATGAGGAAGTGATCGTATGCACTTGAAAGTATAGATACGGCCTCTTCGCTAAAAATTACAAGCATGTACACCACTTTCTCTAGCCTTGTGTACTTGATTTTTGCATCATGGAGAACTCGATTTACATAATATATAGGTTTTTAAGAACACTATCCCATCAGATGAGCACCAAACTAACTGCTTGAAAAGAGACTGTGAGGTAGAAGTGTAGGATCTCATTAGGCTCTGACTTGCTGAGGAGAGGTGGGGAGCCGAGGTACCCATTTAGCTCATCAAATGTGGCTTAGCATTTCTCTCTCCATTAAAAGTCCTTCATTCGTTTAAGAGCTCCAAAGAAAGGTAGACCTTCTCAGCTAATCTCGAGAAAAGTCTGTTAAGAGTCATGATTCTTCCTGTAAGATGTTGTGCCTTCTTTATTGTCCTTGGCAGTTTCATCTGCTGGAGCGCTTGAATCTTTATGCGGTTGGCTTCAATCTCGTGCTGTGACACCACAAAGTCGAAAAATTTATCGAAAGTGACTTCAAAGTCACACTTGTTGGAGTTGAGCTTCATACGAAAGTATCATAGTGTCGTGAAGGTCTCTTCGAGGTTAGCGATGTGATGCTTGACAGCCTTATTTTGGTGGGTATATCATCTATGTGCACATCCATATTTCATCCAATCTGCTCTTTGAAGGTCTTGTTGACAAGCTTTGATAAGTTGCTCCTGTATTTTTAAAACAAATGACATGATCCTGTAACAAAAAGGTCTTTGTTAGTAGTAAAAGCTATACTTTCTTCATCCTTGAGAGCTATACAGATTTAGTTATAATTAGAGAAGGTATCCATAAAAGAGAAGAGTTGGTGGTCCAACATAGCATCCACCAACTGATCAATCTGAGACAGCAGATAACTATCCTTGAGGCACATCTTATTGAGTCGGTGTAGTCGATGCGCACATGCCACTTCCATTTGCCTTCTTGACCAGCACCACATTGGTTAGCCATTTGGGATAATGGATCTCTCCAATGAGGCCGGCCTTCAAGAGCTTGTTGACTCTTTTCTCTATGGCCTTCTGCTACTCTAATGTAAAGATTCTCTTCTTTTATCTGACGAGACGATGCTTTGGGTATATATTCAGACGATGGATAACGACCTCTGAATCTATGTTCGATATATCCAAGGCTGACTAGACAAAGATATTTGTGTTGGATCGGAGGAACAAGGTGAGGTGCTGGTGGTCCTCATCACTCTGGTTGGAGCTGACCTGGACTATTCTATTCGGGTCAGACTCCACTACAATCAAGATGAGATCTTCTATAGGCTGACCCCTTTGTTGCATCAGCTCATCTCAGACATCAAGCTCTTTTACGGGCTTGGGCTCCATAAACCCCTCGCCATATAGACTCGCCATGTAGCACTTTTGACCTTTGGCCAACTACTGGTCTCCTCACACCTCTTCGATCTCATGAAGAATAGGAAACTTGACCAATAAGTGATAGATTGACACTATTGCTTAGAGGGTATTTAATCTTGGCCAACCTGGTATAGCGTTATAAGCAGATGAAACTTTTATGACTGTGAAGTCGACCTGGATGGTTGACTGCCTTAGAGCCCATCTTGCGGCCATGGAGAGGGAGATAACCCCTTCTACTAGAATGATATTGCCAGAAAAACCGACCAGAGGAGAATCTAATCTCCTCAACTGATCATGAGGTAGACCTATTCTTACAATACATCATAAATAAATATCAATAGAGCTTCTATTATCAATCAAAATATGATGTACATCATAGCTTGAAATATTTAAAGTGACTACAACTACATCATCATGAGGACACTTTATTCCTTTAGGTCAGTATCAGAGAAAGTGATTCCATCTTCGATCCTCCTCTTCTTACACTCCTTCTCTTCAACTTGGCTTGGCTCTAGGTAGAGTTGCTGACCTACCCCCCAGAGATGATATGGATCACTTCCACCACTGACTTATTTTTTGAGGGGCCTTCGCATCGAGGTGGTTCAGGACTGGCTTCTTCTTGGCTCCATTGCTCCTCAACATATCACCTCAGTCATCCCCACTTGATGAGTGTTTTAATCTCATCTTCAAGTTACTGACACTCCTCTATGTCATGGCCATGTTCTAATAGTACCAACAGTACTTCTTGCATTTCGTGCGTGAGATGGGACCGTCATCCTCTTCGACCTTAGAAGATCTCCTTGATGCTCTATCTCCATCAATATTTGAGCTCGAAATATGTTGAGGGGAGTGTAATTATTAAACATCTGAGGTGGAGATCTGGATCCTCATCATCTGGTTGGGACCTGATCTGGTCATTAGGAGGAGGTGTAGGGACTAGTGGGACTTTCTATCACTATGTCAGCCTTCCCAGTTAGGCTCTTTGCTCTTTTGCCCATCTCCCTTCTTTTCTTAGGGCCCGTTGCTAGGGTTCTCATCATACTGAGCCCATGCCTCCTCAGTATTTGTATACTTCTCCGCCCTTGCCAACATTTTGAAGAAGTCTTTAGGATACCCCTTTTCAAGTGAGAAAAAAAGTCGTTCTTGAGTAGCCTAGCCTTAAGCGCAGTCATGGCCACTGACTAGTCCAAATTGCACACTTCTAAATTATAGTATTGAAGTGGTTGATGTATGAAGGAACTCATCTTCCCATTGCATGGTGCTAACAAGCGAGTCCGAGCCATGGTACTGTCAGTGATTGCTAATGAAGTGGGTTGTGAACATCTAGCCAAGCTGCTTAAAGAATTAATTAAGCAGGGCTGAAGGCTCGAATATCAGTATCGGATGGCCTTCCTCAAGGTTGATAGGAATGCTTGGTAGAATCTTGCATCAGTGGCTCCATAAAAAAGTATTAGAGCCTTGAAGCTCTCCAAGTAGTTGATGAGATCTGAGGTCCCATCATAGGATTTCAATTGTAGCATCTTGAACTACATGAGAAGTGATTTATCCATGATCTTTCCAATAAATGGGGGTTAATGTTGAACTAAGCTCTACTCCTAGCTACTGAGTTTGGCCTTGTAGCGCTTCAATCCATGGCTGCATCCCTAAATCTTTCTCCACCCGAGTTGAGTAGGATTCTCAATGCCGAGAAGAGTGGTTGCTCGAGGTGGAATCCCTCTCCGACCACGAGGTTGGTGAGCATGTACATCATCCTCAATCAGAGCTTGCTAGTTGGTTGAGTCGGCTATGCCCTTGCCTCGAATTATGAGAAGGTGAGTGCTGGGTGCTAGTCTAGCCTGGTCCTAGTGAGGAGCTTCTAGAATAGGTTGAGGTGCAGCCTGCTGGATGAGGTTATTGAACTACTCATTAGAGACACATCAGTGCCGATTGAGAAGGTAGGGGTACCTAGGTTGGTTCAGGCACAACAGCCACCTGGCAGGTATTGTTGTTTGTGTGCCATTAGAATGGCAAGAGACGTTCAAAGCTCCTCTTATTGCCTCATGATTTTCTCTCTTAAAAGACTAGCTCCAAACAAAGACTTATAACCCTCTTTCTAGTGCCAATCTGTTACTGTCAAATCCCAAATTAGAGAGATCAGAGCTGGTCTCAATGAGTGGCAGTTGTGTAGATCTCCTCGATGGAAGACTTCTCAACAGAGATGAAAAGAGGGATCTTTGATGAAGATGAGGAAGGTGGGTCTTCAACTAGAACGAGGTGCTAGTGTGACTGACAACTAGAGGCGAGACCTGCAAAAACCCTATGATTGAAAGATTTTTTGATGGAAATCTTTCGACGCTTAAATCAATTGAGAAGTGGAGAATAGAGAAAAGAGAGAGTGGATATCTTGAGGCCTCTTGAGAGTTTATTTGGGGTCCTTACTCTCCTCCTATTTATATAGGGGGAATGAGAGTTGTGTATGTTGGAAAGACTTGCTGCTCTCAGATATTGCATGTGGATCATGCTAGTGGTGGTTGCTTCTGCATTCATGATGCAGAGCCAGTTGTTAATTGCCATTCGGAGCAGAATCTAATCTTGATGGCTTTCTTCTTAATCTGACCTTTCCAAAATTGTAAGGAGAATGGATTCTTTCTAGATTGAGACTGCTACTTTACTTGAACAACCTCTCTCAAAGGCAGTTGACCTTTACTTACCTTGACCATGCCCGAGATCCGAGTCTGATCTTTTAGGATCGAGAACTTACTGTATTAGGTTAACTGACCTGGACCCTTATGTTCAACTTCTCTAGGTCGGCTATAGTCGATCCTTAAAAGCCTCGATTGCAACTGAGGATCGAGTCTACTGAGACTTTGACTATGGTCGAGGATCGGATCGACTGAGACAAAAGTGGTGATCCACAGTACAATTGATGACTTAAATGTCTATGACAATACTCTACATACAAACTATGATTTGTTCATAGAAACTTTAAGATGTCACTATACATATATATATATACACGAGGGTGTGTGGGTGTATATATGTGTGTGTGTATACACATATCTATATGTATGTACGCAGGTATATGTGTGTGTACGTATGTATGTATATATATATATGTATGCATGCATGTATGTATGTATGTATGTACATGTGTGTGTGTGTGTATGTATGTATGTACGCATGTATCTACATATATACACACACATATATGTATATACATATATAAACACACACACACACACATATATATATATATATCTATGTATGTACGTATGTATATACACACACATATATATACATATATATACAAATATATACATACATATACATATATATACATACATATATATATACATATATATATACATACATACATACAAACAACATACATACATACATACATATATATATATATATACATACATATATATATATATACGTATATACATAGCTATATGTATATCATACAAGTATATACATATATATACATATATATATATATACATATACATATACATATACATACATATATATATATAT
>KE505415.1:20309-33937 GCA_000441515.1 Elaeis oleifera
AATATTTATATAATAAAGGGTATTATGAAAAATATAGATAGATCTTTGCAACTTATCTAGAAAACTAGTAATGCAAAAGAACATGGGTAACGGATTTCCAAACTATTTTTCAATGCATAAAAGAATATGAAAAAATATTTTTCTATCTAAATATTGTCTGAGAAATATTTAATCATGTAGAAAATATAGATTCCTAGATAAGATTTCCCCCTCAAGAGAATGGCCTTTAGGTTGGAAGTTGGATCATACTGTACTAATAAAGAAGAAACATACTTTTACATGTACATATGAATGCATGCATGCCAATCCATGAACTTGTTATGGTCATGAATGTCAAGTGCCATCAAGCTTCTCTCTTAGTTTCCTAGGAGCTAGCATGGCTTCTCATTTGAAGTGGCATTAGGATGGAAGATGATGCCATTTGACACAACCATGCAGAGGAACCTGTATACATGCATAGACAAATGGAATACAGACAAAATATCAGAACACAAGCACCTTCTATAACAACTATCAAGTGAAGCATGTGATATTTCCACAATGACCAGCTGTTATATATTGGTGTAACACCTAGCGCCACCAACTTGACCGCAATACCACGAAGCGGGATAAGTAAATGGAAAGTGATACTGAATTTTGAAAGAAACACTCAAAAGGAATAGGTTTGTCTCACCACCGTATGCTTATAAAGAAAACCACGCATGCAAAGAACTACGAAAGAACTTATAATCATAGAGGAAGGTTAATTAATTTCTCACTTGATAGATAAGTAATGATTGCATACTATTGTGAATGACATCTTGACCTTAGTAGCACAACTCCATGGGAAAAAATTTGGAGCCTCTTTGGATGCTTGAGAACATTATCATTTTGCTACCTCCACACAAGTGCGAGGTAAGAAAGAAGGATAGAGAAGTGGTAAGTTAGAAGGATGAGAGGAAGTGCAACCCAAGATCTTATCTAAAAAATTAACAAAAAATATTATTAGGTTCTTGGTACATGGCATATGTGGGACTAAACATACACCCACGTAGGTCCTCACAAAGTGCCCTTATCAAGCTAAAGATATAAATTAATTTAAATCTAATCATAAATATCATAAATATAATCACAAACACTACAACTAGTTTGTGGTTAGCCCAAATTGACCCATGTTATAGTGTTCATCGTGGTCCGGATCCATTCTATTATCATTTCTAGCAATCTAGAACCTCATTCAAAAGGCTAGTTAGAAGGTATTATATTTTTTGATTTTGTACAAATACTCAAGATTTACCTAATGCATATCTGGTATGAAACTAAACACATGCTCGCATAGATCCTCATGTAACTATCCTGTTTACGTCTTGATGTCCCTGCCATGCTAGGGGTCCAACTCTATTCAAATTCAATCGCAAGTGCCACATTCAACCACAAACACCTCAATCAACTTGTGGTCAGTAAAAATGGGCTTTGTTGTAGTGTTCTTTAAGCCGCACAAGCTATAAATCAAGTTCACTTTGATACTAATTTTAACAACTTAAAATTTTATTCAAAAGACTGGCCAGAAATATTATCTGGGTTCTTTGATCCTTTATAAGTATCTAAGATCTACTTAGTATATAATCAATGTGGGACTAAACATACGCTTGTATGGATTCTCAAAAGTCATTGTCCTGCAATCTCGAGATTTTTAGGACTTTTTGATAGCAAGAGACTTTTAGGACTTTGAAAATTAGCTTTTCAGCTCTGGTACGAGATCTCAAAAACTATGGGACTGCTGGGACTGGTACTTATACTCCAATTCTTGCCCATTTCCCTCTTCATATGTCCCCTTTACTTAGAGACCATATACAAATAGAGGATATCTTATATATATGATAGCTAGGCTCATCCAAAGAAGGCTCTAATTATGGAACAGAAAATGTGTATATGGAACTATGGTCTCAAACATCACAAAATTATCGCTAGTACAGAAAAGCAAATTAGATATCTATCCCATCAACCTGGATGTTAACCATTCAAATCTGGCGTCAACATACTAGTTCCTCGACAAAATATGCAAGTCTAGTAAAGGAGTATCGCTATTTACTTACCACTGCCCTGTGATATGGAAGTGAAGTATTGGTGCAATTAATGCACAAGATGTGGGTGAGGTCCAATGATGATATGGATGCGTTGGTTCTAGATGACCTTTTTCTCAACCCTGCTCGCTAGAACATTTATTTTATTCTGAATCCAAGTGCTCCTCCTTTTAGGATAACACCTTGCTAATTCACTTGTTCGTGGGCTATACCTCAACTACAGGTGTTTAGCTTTAGTTAGTTTTGGATAATAGATGCACTTATCATGTTAAACAGTATATGGATAAAGAGGAATTCAAGGTCGGATCGTAGCATATCTCCTACTTGAGTGACAAGCCGATGCAAAGATCTGCGCAAATAGGTTACATTCTTCTTTCTTCGTAGCCTTTAAAGATACACAAGAATGTCAATAAAGAAACAGTGGAGGCACAAAGGGAGGAGGGAGAGCAATATAAAATTTGTGATACCCAGGAATATCAAAATGCAACGGAAACGGATGGCAGCAAAGACACGGTCGAGAGACAAAGGAGAGAAGAGCAATATAGAATTGGTGCTCTCTCTCTCTCTCTCTCTCTCTCGAATTGGGGAGGGGATAAAAAACGTGGTACACATGTGAAAGGGTCATCAAGGACGGCTCCCCATTTTCTTTATCCAAGACAATTTGCATTGCCTTTTGTACTGTTTTCTAAGTTGATTCTGGAGTGATAAGATTGATATATAAAGATCTAATGAATAATAATGTGGCCGACATGGATGCCATTCCGCTTCCAAGCAAAGCAATGTTCCATTCGCCCGTACGGTCCGTTGCCTTCCGCCGCTTGGGATCACGTGGTCCTCACACTGGCTCAAAGTGGTTAACGGTGAGACGACGTACTGCGAGATAAACGATGATGGAAAGCAAGACCTCTCATAAGATTATCACTTCCCTCAAATTGGTCGGTTCGGTAATTAATTTAGTATTACAAAAGTATTCTTCTAAGAAAGAAAGTCTTTGTACTGCAATTGCAGGAGATTTCATTGGAAACTCCCAGAGATCGACATTTGAGTTGTGCTATGATGCCTGGTTGTATTATGTGATACAAAGGTTGAAGATATCTAAAGTGTTCATTTCGTGAGTAAATTTAGGAAATTTTTTCTTAATAAGTTATGCAGAGTCAAGCTGCCTCTTCTCCTTGTGCGACCCTGATACCATAATCCTCCACACCCACTTCGTCTAGACCATTGCCATGCGACCTCGGCGTCTCCCGGCTCTCCTCCTCCTCAAAAGATTTTGGGGCAAAAATAATATCTGTGTATTACCACAAGAGAGATGTACATCATATATATAGGCACAAGGTAATCTGCTTATTTAGGAAGTTACAAGATTGACGGAAGGCTAATCTGCTAATCTAGGAAGTTATAAGATTGACGGAGAGAAAATAGTAGGAGATAATACATATATTACAGCTAATAGATATTACAGTTAATAGAAAATATTACGGCTAATACTTCTCCTCAAGTTGGAGCATGTATATCCACAATGCCCAACTTGCACAATAAAACTGGAACTGCTGCTTGCCCAAAGCCTTCATGAAAATATCAACCAATTGATTTCAAGTTGGCACGTAGGAGGTCGCAATGTCACCATGTAACAAATATTTTCGAATAAAATGATAGTCAATTTATATGTGCTTAGTTTTTTCATGAAATACTAGATTGAACGTAATATGTAGTGCTGCCTAACTGTCACAAAATAGTTGCATAGGCTGTTCATGAAAAACTCCTAAAGAAGCAAGGAAAGACCGAAGCCAAAGTAACTCATTTGTTGTGGTGGCCATCGAACGGTATTCCACCTCGACAGAGGATCTAGACACTGTAGTCTGCTTCTTGGTTTTTCAGGAATAGGAGGATTGCCCAACATAGTGAAAAATCGTGTGAGTGTCCTTCGTGTCAAAGGACATGTCGCCCAACCAGAATCACAATAACCATATAACTAGAAGTCTCAAGTAGAATTAAGCAATAGTCTTTGCCCAGGATGACCCTTCAAATACCGAAGAACTCGAACAGCGGCATCATAATGCTCCTGTCTCGGCGACTGCATGAACTGAGACAGAATGTGGACCGAATATGACAACTCAGGACAAGTTATAGTTAAATAGATCAAATGACCCACCAACCGGTGATACATGCCAGGATCATGGAATAAATCCCCACTTGCTAGAACCAGCTTGTGATTTGGCTTCATAGGAAATCTGTAGGCTTTGCCCCAAGCAATCCACATTCAGTCAAAATATCAAGGGCGTATTTGCGTTGACAAAGAACAAGTCTTTAGGCTTCACGCTACCTCAATCCCCAGAAAATACTTCAATGAGCCAAGGCCTTTAATCTGAAACATTTGTCCAAATATTGGTTGAAGGAAGCACAAGCTGTAGAGTCATTTCGAGCAAGAACCAAATCATCAACATATACAAGCACACCAAGAAATATCCCATCCTTATGATAAGTGAACAAAGAGTAATCGGCAAGGGATTGAACGAATCCATAATCTCGTAATGCTGTAGTAAGCTTGGCAAACCACTGCTTGAAAGCCTGTTTCAAATCATATAAAGACTTACGCAATTGACATGCTTGACTAGTGTGTGTAGCAAAAAAATCAGGAGGCAACTCCATATATACTTCTTTCTCTAAATCTCCACGAAGAAAAGTATTGTTAATGTCCATTTGGTGAAGTTCCCACCCTTTAGCAACGGCTACTGTAAAGAAACAACGGATGCTAACCATCTTGGCCATTGAGGCAAAGGTTTCATGAAAATCGATCCCTTCAACTTGTGTGAAGCCTTTTGCCACTGGTCTAGCTTTGAAGCATTCAACTGTTCTATCCACCTAATACTTAATTTTGTAGACCCATTTTGAACCTATAGGTCGCTTCCTTGGTGGCAAATTTCTACTGTCCAGGTTCCGTTTGCCTCCAGTGCTGCCACCTCCTTTGCCATTGCCTCACGCCAACGTGGGTCCTTAACCGCCTCCTGATAGGACCTAGGTTCATGCTCACTAACTACTGCTGCCAAGAACTGCCGATGGATAGAAGAAAATTGTTACAGGCAACATAATTAACAATGGGATATGGAGTAGTACCTGAGGTGCCTTTTGAAGTGGTCGCGCTGAGGTGGGGTCAATAGAGCAAGCTGAGTGACATTCTGGCCACCTAAGGCAGACGTGTGTGCGTCCGCATCACTCGTCCCAGCTGCTTGGTCATCTTCCTATGGCGTTATTTCAGCACCATTCCTTACTTCATGCTCCCCTTCACTTCTATGTCCCATATCTTCACCATTTGTTTCTCCTACATTTCTCCCTCTTTCCTCCATGACACCAAATCATCATCCCAAGTACTAGTGAAGCCAGAGTTATTCTAAAATCATCAACATGCTCAGTGTTGGGTGAAGACGTAGTAGCAACCCGCTGGAAAGGAAGGAGTTCTCATGAAAACGACATCCCTCGATCCAAATATTCCATCTTTTTCAAGGTCATACATCTTCCATTCCTTCTTGCCAAATGGGTACCCAACAAAATACAACGTCGACTGCGCTCTCCAAACTTATCTTTGTCTCTTAGGAGGTTATGGCATAACAAAGTGAACCAAAGACTCTTTAAGTGGGTAAAATCAGGCTTATGGGAAAAGAGAATTTCATATGGTGTTTTGTTCGAGAGGAGAGGAGTAGGGGGTACGGTTAATAAGATAGGCAGCACTGAAGATGCACTCACCCCAAAAATCAACGGGCAAGTGTGCTTGGAATCTAAGGGCTTTAACAATATTCAGAATGTGTCTGTGTTTCTTTCTACTTTTTCATTTTGTTGAAGTGTCTCGACGCAGTTTGTTTGATGCAAATTTATTTCATCGTAAAAGATCATTATGGAACTGGAGGTGAATTCATAACCATTATCCATGCGAATACGCTTCACATTCTTACCAAACTGTATTTTCGCAAGGGCACATAAATCTTTGATCAGCTTTCCAGTCTCTCCTTTTCTTTCATTAGATACACACCCAGACAGCCCTGCTGTGATCATGCACAATGGCCAAAAGAAATAGTGAGCAACAGAATAAGAACTAATTCAATAAGGATCCTATATGTCACAATGAATGAGATAAAACATGATTGTGCTCTTTTATTGCTAATTGAAACTGAGTACGAGTCTGTTTCGCTTGGTAACATATATCGCAAACATCTTTATTATGTCTCCCTAAGCAATTATTCCTATTAACTCGGGAAGTAAAGACAAATTTTTATTAGAAGGGTGTCCCATAACGCTGGTGCCAAAGCTTATAATCGACTCCGCCATCCATCTTCAATGCAACTTGCAACGTCACTGGCTGATAATAGTACACCGCATCCTGCAGGCTATCCACTCCAATCGGGCTCTTCGAAGTGTGGTCCTGTATCACACAAAATTTATTAGTAAATGTTACCGAACAATTTAACTCCTTAATTAATTGAGCAACAGAAATCAAGTTGCACGTCAATTTAGGAACATGTAAAACATCATGTAGAACCAATCTTGGCCCTAAGATCATGCGGCTGTGCTCAGTCAAAATGGTCTGTGCACTCCATCAGGAAACCGAACTGTGGCTGGCGCCGACTCGCACACATCGGACAACAATTTTAAATCTCCAGTCATGTGGCATGAGGCACCTGTGTCAAGAATCCAAACTGACTTTTTATCTGACAGATTCTCAGAACTAGGCTTGGAGGGCTCGATGAGAGACAGTAAGCGTTGAATCTGCTTCGTCGTAAAACTCGAAATTTCACTCACGCTGGCAGCAACTCCTTGGCCTTGAGCGGTAGTCGCGGCATCAGGCTCGTGCGCCGCTGCAATGTAGGCAGCAGCTAGCGCTGGGGCACCGGTATGGGCACATACCGGTGCCCAGCATTGTCGCCGCGTGCATGCCCATACCGGTGCCCAGCATTGTCGCCGCGTGCAGCATTGTTCTGCCCACGTCCTTCCATACCTTGTTGCTTTCCTCAACCTCTTCCACGACTTTGCCCATGAGTATTCCAATTTGCAGGGTAGCCAAAAAGCTCATAATAGTTTGTGGCTTCATGACCAACTTTACCACAGTATTTGCATATGGGCCTCTCGCCCTCGACTTGTGATGCTCTGGGTGACGATTGAACGGCAAACGCCATATTTTCACGACGATCTTCTCTTCCACGGGCAACAGTCCCGTGCTGTTCTTCTTATACAATCATGGAGTAGATCCGGCCTAGGGTGGGCAACGGATCTGTGCTAAGAATTTGAGACCTAATAGTCCCAGAAATATCATCACAGCTCTGGGGCTATCTGATGGATGCAGACAGTACGGGGAAGTGGGTTCAATAGACTTATATGGAGGTGGTGTAGTCATGATGAGAACTTGGGTTTACGCCGCTGAGACTGAGAGACAAGATCAAGCAACGCCTCCCGCACCGAACGAGGTGTTTTGATAGCGTTCCGCTGCAGCGTCCAAGGAAACGCTGGTGCGCGCAGTCTGGTGCACTGCTGATGGAAGGCGGCGCCGCTGTACTAGACGGAGAACAACCGACCATGAAGAAGAATTATTTTGGGGATTTCCTCACCCGCTCTGATACCATAAAAGATTTTGGGGCAAAAATAATTTCTGTGTATTACCACAAGAGAGATGTACATCATATATATAGGCACAAGGTAATGTGCTAATCTAGGAAGTTACAAGATTGATGGAAGGCTAATCTGCTAATCTAGGAAGTTACAAGATTGATGGAGAGAAAATAGTAGGAGATAATACAGATATTACAGCTAATAGAAAATATTACAGCTAATACTCCTCGGCCTCTTCCACAATTGCAGCAGTGATGACTCAACCTCCTCTTCACCTCAACCGATGACCTAGTCCTCATCCTCCCCTACCAGAAGGAAGTGGACACTTGCCTTGTGAAATTGCCATTTAAGCGATCACGGGGATAAAAGGAATGTTAGAATTTGAGTTGGGCATATAATGCCACCACCACTTAGAAGACTCCCATCAACACGTTGTGCCACACCGCACCACACCACCCCTTCGCCTCCACCAGTGTCACTGCCACAAAGCCATAACCTTTTCTTGCTTCTCTGCTACCATCATCGACTGCAACGCATGTACACCATCACTGCCGTTGGCTCTAGTCGCAGGCTCAAGTTGTACGCTGTCGACTCCTTGTATGACCCTGCGTACACTCTCCTATCCCCATGTACCACTGCAAACCTAGCGGGGCTCTTGCTATAGGATGTGTGTGACACCCTTGTTGCCCCCTCACCCACCACCCTCTCAACCACACCTCCAAATCTCCACTAATCCTATCACAAATCCCCCCGCCATCTACAACCTTAGCCTCTTAGTGGATGGTCCTTGCAGAGGATATCAAGGGATCAAAGGGGCAGGGGAGGAAGGACATTTTTTATTATGATTTTGTTATAAGTTTTTGAGTTTCTACTATATGTACGCTGAACAGCTGTATTCCTGTTTCCTAACGAGTGTCTTCTCTCTTCACAAGATATTTAGAAACAATCAATTGTTTAGACATGCAGAGTAGCAGATTTGTGCAATATGCTTGGAGCAATCGATCCATGGAACTTCTACATCTGTCAAGTTCAAGCTAACAATATAATACTTTAAAATTATTATGTCAATTCTTTCCATTTTTTATGCCGTTTTGTCAGCATCCTTAGTATAGGAGATACTCGAATGAATTTTCACTGTCCAGCAAAGTATTAGCATAGTGCTGACTTTTGCCGTGCAACAGATATTGCACATAATTGAAGTTGCCATTCAAATCCATTGATGATTTCGTTTTATGACAATTGCAATAAGTTTTGTATTTATATGATTCAAACTTTTTTTTGCTCTAGTTTGTTGAAAGCTCTCTTTTTACTCTTCTTAGTCCTGTGCAGCATTTCCTCACATCTTGTCTGGGTGAATTCAGATCCTAAGGAGACTTTGACTCTAGAGTAGCTATTTTCTATGTTTCAACGTTTACTACAATAAAAATAATCTTAGATAATAATTAAAAATATTGTTTGAAGGCTTAAAACCGTTGCCTAATAGTTTTGGCAATGATTTATTGGCCGCTACTTATGCGGTTGTTGCCTAAAGTCAAAAGCAACGATATTATGATTTTAAGCCAACAATTAAATAATCATTTTCTAAAAAAATCTCATGCAATGATTTTAATAGGTATTTACAATGATTGTAATAAATACAATAATTTATGAGATATTCGTAATGATTTTTTCTCATTTAAGCAATGATTTTTTTGGAGTAATTAGCAATAGTTATGCGCTTTATGCAATAATTTATTATCAATTTTTGTAGCAATTATGATTGTTTAGGCAATGGCATTCAGAAAGATTTGATGACATTTTTAAGTTTATATAGTGATTATTCATATTTAAACAATAATTTTTAAAGATCGTTGCAACACTACTTTTCATTGTAGGTAATAGTTTTTTATATTTAGCCAACGATACTTATTATTTAGGTAGCAGTTATTTATATTTAGGAAATAGATTTTTTATATTTATGTAGCAATTTTCAATATTTTGATAGTAATTTTAAATTATTTAAGCAATGATTTGCAACAAATCTTATGCAATGATTTTTGATTATAGACAATGATTTTATTAGATTTTTTGACAATAACTTTTATGTTTAGACAATAATTTTAAAAAAATTTGTGCAATAAATTTTTGATTATAGGCAATATATTTATTAGATATTTTGATAATAATTTTTTATATTTAGACAATAAATTTTTGTTATTGCATATCATATTTTAAACAATAGTTGTAATTGTTACTTATTCTATTTTTATGTTTATAACCTATATTTTCAAAATATAATTATTACATATTCTATTTTAATATTTTGCTCAATAACCTGTATTTTTTAAATATCAATAAATCATGATAACATATAATAATTAAAATTATAGTTGTAAAATATATTTATTACAATAAAATCTCAACAATGTACAAATATCAAAATATAGTCCATAACTTCATATATCATCAACATTCAAAGAAATATAAGAAACAATGTCCAATAGCCATTATTTTTTTTTTGATTACCTTCTTGATGAATGATCTTCTCTCTCCATAGCATTATCTCCTTCTAAAGCATGTCTCTATCATGAATAAAAATTAAATCACATAAGAACAATATTGAATAATCAAAATGCTAAACAATAGTGATTTACTATATGTAATGAAAATAATTATTTTTATAAATCAATCAAATATTATATAGATAAATAACTCATACAGACTTATAAAGAAGAAGAATCATGTGCATCAATTGTAGATGTTTCATACATATATGGTATCCTAATTTTACTAATAGCATCACCAGAAGATCGATTATTCACTAATAAGAAGCCTGTTAATCTTTGGAGAATAACTAATTCTAGATTACTCTACTCAGCCATGCATGCTCTTTCTTGATCAAATTTTTGGGCCATATTTAATCTCTCTTCATCAAACTTCTTATGTATATCATTCTATATAATTTTTTTGAAGTTAACCATCTCTTGCTGTTGAGCTCTCTCAGAATGATTGTTATCATTAAATTTTTTAGTAAGTCCTTTCGGATGACCCTCCTTCTATAAAGATGCACATTTCCAGATTTTTTTTTAAATTTTTATAACTTTTTTACACATGCACTACTTTCTTCTTGAATTTGAGACTATATTTCCTCTAGCTAAGACTACAATATCCAACAATCAGTCATATTAAATACTCTTAGTCGTAATTTATTTAAACTAATAAATATATATATATATTTAATAAAGCAATGCATAAATACTTCTTAAGTTTAACAAATTATACAAATTATGTAAGTTATAATTTTAGCACTTGTATCCTCATCAGCTTGTTTTCTCCTTTGTTTACGAGTTTCAAGAAATATTTAAATCTATGATGGTGGTTCCTTATTCTCATTTGATGCTATCTAAAATTCAGTTATATTATAATGAATCAAAAAAAAATATAGATAAAATCATAAAATATCTAACTTATTTTATGATAATATGATGGCTAAACAATAATACAAGAAATCATAATATTATCATCAAATATGATTGACAATATATATTAATAAATCAAAAATTATATAAGAAATTTATATAAAAAATTCTAACAAGCCCATGATACACTTATATATTGATATGATTATATATAAATAAGTATAAGATAATAACAATTTGAACATACCAACTTCTGACGAATTCTTGCATAGCTTTTAAGACCAGCTCTATGCATGTACCCTTGCTTTTTTTTATTTGGTTTATTTTTCTCATTGATTTTCTATAACAATAAAATATATTAAAATAAATAATAAATAATAAATTAGATATGAGATGTTTGTAAGCAAGTTATTATAATAAATCACTACTTTGAAAGTTATAGTTAAGCATTGCAAGTATTTATTTTATCTTCATATTTTTAGTTCCCAATAGTTAAGAAGTGCTTTAAAATGTGAGTCTGATATTCATTCTGATTTATTAGCCAATCTCTCTTCTCTTGTGCTATATCTTAACAAGAACTTCTTTCAACCTATACTTGTAACCTCTCTAAGTATCTGTAACTGCTTGTAAAAGCCTTTTTTGTCTTTATCAAGAATAATATATTTTTCTATAGTAATATATTTTTTGCCTACCCTTTTAATGCTTTTTCTTTACTCTGTGGGCTCTTTTCTTTTTCATTGGACTCTTTGCCTTTTTTTATAGGCTTCTTCCTTTCTTTTGTAGGTGTTGGGTATAAAATACCCCCAGCTGAAGTTGGTAAGAAGCCGACCCTTTCAGGACTCTTCCGACTTCCGACTTTGTGCGACATCTTTTCGAACTTCTCCAGCAGCCGAGCTTCCACAGTGCCAACCAAACTCCTCCGACGGACGAACTCCCACAATGCTTCCTACAAGAGTCGAACTCCTACCGCACTCTCCGGATTTCTCCAATCATGAGCTTCTCCATTCGTCTACCGGACTGCTCCAAACGCTCTCTGAACTCCGCTATCGGTCGATTTTCTGCAGTGATCGACCATTCTCCGAATCTCTTCCAGACTTCTTCCAGCCACGATTGACTCTGCTCCGAACTTCCTCCAGACTTCGTCAATGGCCGAGCTTCCCTAACAGCGGGACTTCTACAGTGATCGGACTCCGTCCAAGTTTCTACGACGGTCGACCGCCTTCTAGATTTCACCCAAGCTCCTGCGAGAGCCGGACCTCTACCCCGAACTTCTATTGCAGGTGGACTTCATCCGAACTCCTACAACGAACAGACTCCACCAGCAGGATCTCTACTCTGAACTTCTACTGCAAGCGGTCTACCCCGAACTTCTACTACGAGTGGTCCACGTCGGATCTCTAGTGTAAGCGAATTCCATCCGAGCTTCTACTGTAAACGAATTTCTTCCGAACTTCTGTTACAGACGGACTTCAGCCGAGCTTCTTCAATAAGCGGTCCCCATTCGGACTTCTACAAGAACTGGACTCCGCCTGAACTTCCGTAGCGGATAGATTCCGGACGAACTTCTACAACAACGGACTCCAGCAGCTAGATTCTACAACGGCCAACCACCTCCGATGTCTGCCGTACCTCCTCAGCCATCAACCTCCAATAATATCAGCCAGACTTCAACAATGCCAACCAAATTTCCACAAGATCCCCCAGACTCCTCCAGCGGATGAACCTCTCCAACGCCATCTGAAGTCCACTGTCGGTCAACCCTCTGCCCGATTCCTCATGAAGCCGGACTTCACCAACAGAAAGTCTTCGTCCGAGCTTCTACAGCAGATGACTTCTGCGTGCAGCATCAACGCCCAAGGTATCTGACAACAGTGGGCTCGTCAGCAACCTCAAAATATCCGAGCTTCTCTTAGACAGAGAGCTACCTCGCTCCACCAGACGCCCTAGTCGAGCTTCAGCCGACAGGCCCGAACTCTTTGGCAAGTCACGACAATGGCCACTACTCTGCTCCACGCGGCTCCACCACTCTCTAGCAAGTCATGACAACGGACATCACTCCACTCTCCATAACGGACTCTACGTGGCTCTGAACGACCCCTGACGTCACTACTCTCCGTAACAAACTCCGCGTGGCCCTGAATGGCCCACTACCAGACAGTTACAGACGTCGCTGTCAATCAGTTACGCTCTCCGTCTATAAAAAGGACCTCCAGATATGTTCTTCTCTAAGCTCAAAATTCTATCTCAAAACTTTGCTAAAATTTTCATTCGAGCACTCCATTTCTGTTGAGGCAGAGTACTGACTTGAGCATCAGAGGGTCTTGCCGGAGCACCCCCAACTCCGGTTTAGACTTCCCTTGTAGGTCCCGACGGCAGCCGCGGTCGTCTCGACTCCAGCTTCTCCGGCGCCAGTGGAATTTTGCACCAACAGGATTGGTGCTAGAAGGAGGGTGTGTGTCTTCGCAGTACCCTTATTCTTAAAGGAGTGCTCAATGGGACCGTCTCCGGTCATCCTCTCCGACATCTTCTTCTCCGGTCTCCTGCCAGATCTCCACCTGATGCCTCTCCGAAA
>KE505415.1:41129-52379 GCA_000441515.1 Elaeis oleifera
TCTTGCCAGAGCACCCCCAACTTCGATTTAGATTTTTCTTGCAGGTCCCGGTGGCAGCCGCGGTCGTCTCGACTCCAGCTTCTCCGGCGCCAGCGGAATTTTGCACCAACAGTAGGCACTTTCCCTTTCATAACTAGATCATACATACAAAGGAATGAATATTTAATTAGATATATATATATATTTAAATAATAAATGATATCATAACATATGTATTTAGAATATTTACTTCATTCACCTTGTGCTCTACGTAGACTTACATACATTGTTCCCTCTTATTACCTCCAATATACTCATTATATCTCTATCATATTTAAGCTCCTTCAAGCCGTTCTCAAAGCTATGTCTTGACATAAGGTAATGGAAATAGATATAATTTTATATCCTAACTAGTCCATTATGTCTTCAAGCTCTAAAATACTCGTTGTATTTGGATCATAATTATCAAAATCACTTATAGATCCCCCACTATACTGCATGTGGGAGACAAGCTTAATGGATCCACCATAGTGGATCTCTCTGGTGAATATATCACTATCCATCCCTATAACATTTTACACATGAAACCAAGTAGAATAACCAATCTTCAATGATATTTCTATTTATTCCTTATAAATTGTATAAGAATATCAAAAACTAATCAGAACAATATGCACCCATAGACTAATTTATGAAACAATACTAATAGAAAGAGTTAGGTAAATGGAGATGAAATAGGCATGTGGTCAAAAAATTATATAATAATCTAGTTAATAAGTTATATTTATGTTTATAGTTGAAATCAATTGGCATGTTGCCTTTAAATATCATTTAGAGCCCCATAACATATGCTGCTATCTTTACTTTTGATTGAAACATCATAAGCAAAAACTAGCTTGGTCTTGACTGACTTTCTAGGACTAATGCACGCACAAAAGCAAAATAGATGGAGTAATATATTCATGTGGACATGATGCACATGTTAGTATACTTTTGAGGGTAGCAAATATACTACTACATATCAAGAAATTATTGTAGGTAACATTAATAGATAATTAATCAAAAAGGATTTCACATATTACAACTCAAAATTGTCTACTTAGATTAACTTATAATAAGATATTTAGGTAATAGACGTTTAGAACTGAGATAGCAATAGATCTAAAGATAAGTTACAAAATAAATTGAGTCCAAAATAGAACAACTATCAAATGAATTTATTTTGCTGATTTATTCTACATCCATTTTATCAACATTTGAGTCATCTTTATTAACATCTCCACCTACTATAGAATGAGCATTCAGCATATGCATCGGCATATCAATTGTTGTAAGAGCGATGCATTCCCTAGACCAATAACATCATCATCATCATCAATTGGTATAGCATGTTCTGACTTTGAATCATTAGGCTCGTCCAAATATGAATTATGATCATTTAGATTTGAATCTTCTTTCATATCAAAGAGGTCTCGAGAAATTGTTTTCATAACATAATATCAATTTGTGTCCCTAGGATCTTGCACATAAAAAAACCTGGCTCACCTGAGATGTCATCACAAAGGGATTATTTAAATAGAGTAATTTCTGAAACTTAGGCATTTTGATCTTCTGCTAAATCATGAAAATAAATCTTCTTTATGGTTTGTGCAATTGTTTGGCATTATAAGGTATTCAGAATTATTTGGAGAGTCATTAAGTTGATTAACAAAGGATACTTGTCCAAATGCATATTAATTTAAGACATTGTACTTTTCCTAGACTAAAGCATGACACACGCAGAAGGAGGTGTAAATAGCAGGGAACTTTCATCAGAAAATATAAATTTGTAATAAGGTGAGATAAATGGTGCAAATTTGGAATAAATGAGTGCATTAGCTTACATTTGACTGGTAAACTTTTCATGTGCTTTAATCCAGATTGCAAAGTTGAAGAATTTGCAAACTAATATTCTGGTGTCCATTGCAAAACTGTTTCAAACTTTTCTTAACGCAAATAGGTATGTGCCTACAATAAAAACTTAATTAAGGTTTGTAGTGTTTTATTATTATAATGTAAATAATTTTCTGTAAGGTGAGACCAAATGCATTAGAGATTGGAGCTAAAGACACTCAAATTTATTTTTGATGAAAATTGGTTTTTTCTTTGAGGGTTTTTAAATAAAATTATTATTTATTATTGTTGAACACTAAGTGTTATGGAGAAAGGTCAATAGTAGTGCAGTTTTTGTTCCATTGAAATTGCTTAAGGTTTCTTTCAAAAGAAATTGATGTAAAGCATCTGTCCTATTGATCTTTTTCCCTTGTTGTTAAATGGTTAGTATATAGGTTTAAGCATCATGTAGTGAGCATGGTGGACACTACACATATATTTATGTGAATATTCATCATCATCATCATCATCATCCCAATACTCTTGATAAATTTTTTTTTATCAATTTATCTTACAAAAGATTTAAATAGGACTAAAGTCCTAGAGTCATCAAGGGGGATGGGGCTTAGCTTATAAAATATCATTCAGCAGTAGAGAACTCAACCTTTATAATAAGAGATCCCTTGAAGGAGGTTCAATATGGTAATAGCAAGCTGATTTATTTGTTAAGAAAGAGATATAGTTATTTGATATAGGAGTCATAAACTCCATCCCATTCCTATAATGATTAGTGCTCTTATGTTAGGGCTAAAATCGGATTAGATACGGGTTGGATACTATTATATCCATATCCATATTTGTTTTATCTAACGGATACAAATACAGATACGGATATTATTCAGATAAAAAAATTCATATTTATATTTATTTTAAATGGATATGGATACAATTCGGATATTGAAAGTATGGATATCATTACAAATATTATTTAGATAATTAAACTTTATAACAACAGAATCAAATATATTACTAAATAGATGATAAATCAAGTTAATAATATGTTTATATAGTTGTATATTTATTTTAAATTAACAAGTACTATAAAAAATTATATAGGATTACATATAGATTCAAATATTTAGATACGGATCAGATAGTTGTCTATCCATATCTATATTTATTTTCTTTGATGGATATAGATACGGATATGGATATTAGTTGGATCCTCAAATTTTTATCTATATCTGGATTGATTCGGATACGAAAATAGATTCGGATGGATAATATCTATACCACTTTCACCCTTATCTTATGTAAAGGTTAAAAAAATTATTTTGAATAAGATACGAGAAGTATTCCTCGAGATGTAACACTACACACATTCTTGAAAGGGTTCACCTATATGAGAGTATCCATATATGGCCACAGATATAAAAATGGGCTGTCCATATATAGTAACTCTCATAAAAAATCAAGATAGATTTACAGAGCCACTAATGCACAAACTCACAATAAAAAAATTTCTACTATGTGTATGGTAGTTAAAGTCTGGACAAAAAATATGGTTCAAGGTCTAGTTCATTCTAATTTTTTAGATAGAATTATTCACACTAAGTAAGGTTAAGTCTTATAAAAGCACCTTACCCATTATATAGTATAAGAACACTGAAATTTATATATTTATTTATTTATTTTATATTTTTAAAAAATTTTGAGTTTTATGGGGGATTGTTAGAAAGAATCTAAAAGAAAAACTCAAAATTTTCCTCAAATTTTTCTCCAAGCATTTTAACCTTGTATTTATTTTTTTGTTTAAATATTTATGGTGTCATTAATCTCTTCATTACCAAATTTTTAATTTCTAACCGTTGGACTTCTAATTATAGGCCTTATTGGGTTAGTAAAAGTCCAAACGATCATATGTATTTAATCTTATTTTATTTCTAATCGTTGGGCTCCTTATTAAAGACCTTGATGGGTTAATAAATGCCCAAACGGTCATAAATGGTCATATTAAATGGCTCTAAAAGGGCCATCTTGAGACATGATTTTAGATACTCCATCTAAGCCTTTTTCTCTCTTCCTTTTGACTTTTTCTCTTCAAATCTTTTTCTTTATGATTATTTTTTGGGTACTGAAAAGATCTTTATCAACCTCTTCCATAGTCGTGCTTATAGGTGGAGGATCTCAATCATATCTTGGAGTAATTTTTTGGATATTCCTGTGTGAGGGATAGAAATCATCTTAGAATAGTGTGCAACATACTATCGGATTTGATCATTTTTATTTTTGATATTCTATAACTCATTTATAATTTCTATAATAAATTTTATTAGTTTTGTTTAGTTTTTCAAATCACATCAAAAAACTTTTGGAAGCCTTGTTCCAACAGAGAGGGGGAGAAAGACATAGATGGGTCCGCTAGAGATGATGATCTAGATCTCAAGTATATACATCACACATCATAATTGTGCTATATATTTAGACCGAAACTCTCATTCACTCTAAGATCAATGGATGAAGATCTCTCCATCACATGGATGAAATTGTGGTCTTCTACTAGAAGAAAGGGCACTGGTGACCTTCATCACTGGCCTTCTTGTCATCTTTCACAAGAGTAGCAAGAATGCCCAAGTTCCACTGCACATGGCACTAGTGTAGGAGCTAGATAGTTAATACGAAAGTAGGAGATCTTGGTTTGAGGCAAAAGATAAATTATTTTGTAGCAAAGTGAAGAAAAATTTGTAAGGATGATTTTGGAGAGAATGAGAAAGTGGAAGAGTAGTAAAAGAGAAATTGGACTTCTATTATTTTCTCTCAAGCTTCATGGTTACAAATAGGAAAGATCCCACCTATTTATAGAGGTCCAAGTAGATTCTATATACAAAATTTTTTATCCCTAGATAAATCTAGATATTCGTGGTGTAGATATTTTACAATGCTTAGATATTTCTTTGAATCTATCTAGAATTTTGGCCCATATAAGCTTTTGCTACTTAAACTCATGTGAGCTTTTTTACCATAGCCCATGTGGGCTACCCAAAGGGAAGTGGATTACTTTCTAACACTCTTCCTTAATTCACTTCCTTTTACAACTCCTATTTTCTAATACTCCTATTTTCTTTAGAAAGAGCTTTGGTGAAAATGTCTGCAAGCTGCTCTTGGGTGTTGATGTGCTAAAGCTCGATCTCCTTGTCTTCAACTACTTCTCAAATGAAGTGGTCCTTGATGGCAATATGTTTTGTCCTGTCATAACAAACTTGATTCTTGCTGATGGCTATTATTGATTTGCTATCATAGTAGATGGTAGCCAGCCCTTCTTGTTGCTTTCTGATGTCTTCAAGAACTCCTTGTATCCAGATTTCTTGTGCTATGCCCTTTACTACTGTAATATATTTTGCTTCTACTGAAGAAAGCGCCACAACCTTCTACTTCTTAGAAGACCACAAATATAGTCCAGATCCAAAGAAATACATAGTTTGAGGTACGTTTCATGTCATCTTGACATCCCGCCTAGTCACTTCTGCATATTCTATATGCTTGCTATCTTCTGATGGTGTGTAGTAGATGCCATAGTCCTTGGTGCCTTGCAAATATCTTAATATTTTTTTGGCAACACTAAAGTGAAGTTGACTAGGACTTTGCATATATCTTGATAATAAACTAGAAGCATACATAATATTTGGTTTGTTGTAGTGAGATATAGAAGAGTTCTAATCAAGAAGAGTTCTAATCAAGCTTCTATAGAATCGTGCATCTACTGGCTTTGAATCATCTTTTCCTTCAATTTTTCATAGGCATTAATGGTATAGAAACAATCTTACACCCTTGCATTCTGTATGTTCTAAGTATATTTTCTATATACTTCTTTTAGCATATAAATATACCTTCTTCTTATTGGTCCACTTTAATACCAAGGAAGTAATGTAATAAGCCCAAGTCACTCATCTCATAAGTCTTCATCATGTCTTTCTTAAATGCTTCAACCATCTTCTCGTTATTTTCATATAAATTAAGTCATCAACATATAATGAAACTATTAATATATCTGGGTCTTCTGTGTTAATGTATAAAGTGGGCTCACTTTGGCTTCTTCTGAAATTATTTTTAGTGAAATATTTGTCTATATCACTATACCAAGTCCTTGATGCTTGCTTTAATCCATATAGAACTTTCTTTAATTTATATACTTTATCTTCTCCCCTGGCACCAAGAACCCTTCTGGTTGCTCAACATATATTTCTTCTTTTAATACTCCATTCAAAAAATGTAAACTTAACATCCAACTAATAAATCTTTCATTTCTTTGTGCAGCTAAGGCGATTAATGTTCAAATGGTTTTTAATCTTGCAATAGGAGCAAAAGTTTCAAAGAAATCAATATCTAATCGATTTTTGTGTGAAGCCTCTTGCAACCAACCTTGCTTTATGCTTTTGTATTGATCCATCTATATTAATCTTAGTTCTGTAGATCCACTTAACTCTAATGACCTCTCGATCCTTAGGTCAATCTATCGGCTCCCATGTTTATTTTCTCTATCATCTTGATTTCTTCCTCCATAGCTTTAATCCAAACTTTTCTTTTACTGCTTCTTCAAAATTTTTCAGTTTAAGGTAAAATTGCATCTTTTATAAATTTTTCTGAAGGATCTTACTCACTTTGGAGGAGATTCTAGTAAGGCTGGTTGCTCTCTTGGACTTGTTGTCTCTTCTAAGCTAATCTCCTTCTTTCTTCATGAGCTGGTGCTGGTTGTGGTTGCACTTGAGAAATTATTATTAGGGTCTCCTGCATTTTTTTTCATTCCAATCCTAAGAGGCATTTTCATTGAAAATAATCTCTCTACTGATTATCTATTTCTTAGTCTTGATGTTATAAAGTCTG
Source organism: Elaeis oleifera (assembly GCA_000441515.1). Lineage (NCBI taxonomy): Eukaryota > Viridiplantae > Streptophyta > Magnoliopsida > Arecales > Arecaceae > Elaeis > Elaeis oleifera. The sequence continues at coordinate 47,862 of KE505415.1, forward strand.
TAGCCCTTGGGATTAAAACTGAATCCAACAAAATATATTTTTCACTTTTATGATCAAATTTTATTCTTCTTTCATTACAGATATATGCATAGCAAATGCATCCAAAAACTCTTAAATGACTTACCGAGGGCTTTTCTCCACTCCATACTTTAATTGGCATCTTATTTTGCATTGCTTTAGTTGGGCACTACTAAAAATGTAGATGGTGGTGTTGACTGCCTTTGCCTAGAATATATTAGGCAGTCCTTTCTCCTTTAGCATAGACCTGACCATCTCAATAATCATCCTATTCTTTCTTTCAGTGACTCTATTTTACTATAAGCTGTATAATGCTGTTAGTTGTTTGTGAATGCCCTTGTATTCATAGAATTTCTCAAAATTCTTGGAGGCATACTCTCCTCCTCTTTCACTTCCTAGAACTTTGAGCATATGTCCGCTTTGCTTCTCCATAAAGCCTTAAATTTTTTGAAAGTTTCAAATGTTTCTAATTTTTCTTTCAGGAAATACACTTAGATCATTTTAGTATAATCATCAATGAAGATAATAAAGTACTTGTAGTCTTCCAAAGATGGAGTCTGCATCTTTCCACATATGTTAGGGTGTACGAGCTCTAATGGTGCCTTAGCTCTTCAAGCTTTGCCTCTGAATGGAGCATGTTGGTCCTTTCCCAAAATGCATCCTTCACAAATATCTACGTTGGTAGAAATAGTTGGTAACCCATGTACCATTTCCTTTGTTTAGTAATTTGACACCCCAAAATTTAAATGGCAAATCTTTATGCCATATCCATTTTCTTCCATTACTTTGTTTTACTACAATATATGGAGGATACCGAAACTTAATAGAAAAATTTTTATTTCTTTCCATTCTTATCTTTCCTATTGATTGGTTTTTCATTTTATTGTCATAAATTTTACAAACACCATCTTCAAAATGAACACAATATCTATTTGTACCAACTGCCCCACACTGCACAAATTTTTCTCTAAATCAAGCACCAATAGCACATCATTGATATATTTTAATCCTTTCTTTGTTTCTACTATTGTAGTACCTTTTCTTTAGCTTGTACAACATCCCCATTCTCCATTCTTACTTTAGATATAACTGTAGTATTTATGTCTAGAAATATTCTTTCATTTTCACTCATATGATTACTATAGCCACTATCAAGGTACCAAGTACTGCCTTTATTATGTGAAGCTGCTTGAGATACATAAATAATTTCCTTCTTCTTTATTTCTTCAAAAAAAATTTGCTTGATTTTTATTTCTATAATCATTTTTCATGTGACCAATTTTTTTGTAATTACAACATTGAGACTTTCCTTTAAACCAATATTTAGATGTTGAATGATTTTTTTTTTTACAAATAGTGTAAGGGGCCTTAGAATTATTGGAGCTTGTACCTTGATTATTTTTTTTATTATATTTGACTTGATTACCTTGTTCTCCTCTTATCTTCTTGCCTCCTCTCCTTCATAAGTATTCTGTAGTTTCTTTCTTGAATACTTTTTGAGATATGAAATTTAACTTTGATTGACATGGACTTTCTATAGAAGACTATTCTGTATGTCTTAACTTCTTTTTTAATAGGATAGTAGAGAGCCCATTAATTCTTGTATTGATAATTTTGATAAATCTTTTGACTTCTCTATAGCTACAACCATATAATCATATTTTTTGGTAAGCTTATTAATATTTTCTCTATTATCCTTTGATCTATTATATTTTCTCCATATAACTTCATTTGATTCACTATATCTATAACTTTAGAAAATAATCTTTGATGGTTTCTCCTTTCCTCATTCTTAATTATCCAACTCTCTTCTGGGAGATTGTAGTTTAATACTGCTTACCTTGCTATCACCTTCAAACTCCTGCTTTAAGATATCCCAAGCCTCCTTTGCTTTGCTTGCTCCCATGATTCTGAGAAATATTATTTTTGCTACCCCTTGCTAGATGAGATAGAGTGCTCTTGCATCCTTTATTCTGTAGACTTTAAGATTCTTCTTTAGTTCATTTCAGAGTTGGCTCTTATTTTCTGATTTTGTATAATCTACATCAACAATTGACCATATCCCCTGTGATTGGAGTATAGTTCTCATCTTAATTTTCAAAATCAATATTTTTCCTCCAAATATTGGAAAGAAGATTGCATATGGGTGGCAAGGCCAGCCATAGATTGCATAGAAGTGGCAGAGCCAACCATTGATATGGAGGTAGTAAAGCTAGCCATTTGTTAGTCACCCGCTATTGTAAGCTGGCTTTGATACCAATTTGTAAGAGCTAGATAGTTGATATGAAAGTAGGATCTCTTGGTTTGAGGCAAAAGATTAATTATTTTGTAACATAGTGGAGAAAAGTTTGTAGGGATGATTTTGGAGAGAAGGAGAAAATCAAAGAGTAATAAAAGAGAACTTAGACTTCTATTACTTTCTATCAAACTTAATGGTTAGAAATGAGGAAGACCCATCTTATTATAGAGGTCCAAGTAGATTCTAGATACAAGAATTTTTATCTCTAGATAAATCTAGATATTTGCAGTGTAGATATTTTACAATACTTAGATATTTTTTTAGATCTATCTAGAATCTTAGCCAATGTGAGCTTTTGCTACTCAAGCTCATGTGGGCTTTGTTACCATAGCCCATGTGGGCTGCCCAAAAAGGAAGTGGATTACCATCATCCCCCTACAGGTGCATCTCTATCAATTTATAAACTATGTATATTTTTTGTTATATACATCTATTGGTAGATGATATATATTCATTTCACAAATTTTCATATGTAGGAACACAGTGGCGATGCGCAGTGTGTGGTCCTAGTAGGGGCCTTATTTTGGAGAAATACGTGCATATGCACAATGAAAAGCCAAAAATATAGATATTTCAGAATCATCCGGTTGGCACAGAGGCTAGTATAGTTGTCAACGAGATCAATCTGCATATGTGAAATCAATTTTTGTGGGCCACTAAAAGTTTCAAGCATGTTGCCCCTCGATACCGCGATGCCCTAGTCTCTCACATCAAGGTAAGAACTAACTTTGAATGTCTTGCACATCATTACATGGTCCATATTATCTTTTCTCTAGTCTCTTTGTTACACTTCAAGGGTGTTACATGGATAATTTTTATTATATAGATAATTCTTTATTACATGAATAATTTTATGTCTTTGCTTTTTGTTATGATGAATGCCCATATGTGCAGGATAATATTAACTTCGAAGATTGCACCGACGAACAAGTGACGGCATGTATTCTCAAAATGGCCGCAAACAGATACAAAGATCAACAATATAGATTTTATAGGTACTGCAATCAGCTGCAGATGAAGGAGATTGACCCTGTGACCCAGTTTTATAGAAATTAGGTTGGGTCTAGTGACGATTGACGGTGGTTATGCGAGCATTTTGGGAGTGAGGTATTTAAGATATGTTTAGTGTTTCAAGTTATTTTGATGTTATTATGCCCTTTATTGGTTACAATTGTATGTATTTTTAGTAACGATCGGAGGTGAATAAGATGAATAGGAGTAAGATTGATTCTATTCACACACAAGGAAGTACCTCTTTTGCACAAGGAATGAAGAGGATGGTATGTAACTACATTTGCAATTACACTCTATAAGTTTTTATTGAATATTTAAATTATTTTAATATTTTTTTTCTTTTTGTTATTTGAATAGGGACTATCCGGGGTCGATGCCTATGGTAAATTCTATTAGAATAAGAGTGGCGAGTTTGTGATCGAGGAGGCGAGGCAGCATCATGTAAGTACAATACTATATTTTGAATGCTTTTAAAGTCTTTGAAATAAATTTATGATGTTATTTGATCTATTGTGAAGAAAAAAATATTACAATTGAGAGAGCAGACGTCGAGAGAGGTTGGATCTGACAGTGATGCTAGATTACAGTCCGTTTGTTCGATGACAGATGATGCGATCTTGTATGCCATCCTCAGGAGGCAGCTAGGATCTGGGCATAGCATGCGCTCAAAAAAACTCCATGGTTCGTCGTCCAGCCAGTCTGATGATACCTTGGTGCCAGAGGCAGTTAGGATATTGATAAGCACGATGTAGGATTAAATTACTTATTAGATGAATCGTAGTCAGATGCTTGAGAGGATAGTGGCTGTGATGGCGGGATGGCATGATATCGATGTCTCTGAGTTAACACCTCTACAGTCGCATGATGCCGCCTCTGCACAGCCATCGCGACACACATTGGGCTATGGATCGATGTCTGGAGGAGGAAACGAGGCTAACGACTGTGATGGTACATAGTTTGTAATTTTTTTAATTTAAATGATGTATGAACTCATACTTTTGTATTTGATAATGATAGCTATCAAACTTATTGTTATTTAAAATTTAATATTTTATTGTGTTCATATATGTTTATGTAAAATATACTTGATCTAATGAAAATTTATATTTAAATAGGTGTTTTCATGATAAAAATAGTAAAAAATATTCTATTTTATCCATAACTTAATTTAGCGATGAAATATTAAT
>KE505415.1:98462-110669 GCA_000441515.1 Elaeis oleifera
AAAAAGTTGATCACGATCCAGACTTCATTCAGATTCGCAAGCTGATTGTTCTTAGAGAAAAGAATCAATACCAAAGAAGACTATTTCAGGCTGATCCTGAGTGGATACCCATAGAGGTCGGGTACTTGTGTGCCTAAGGGAGAACCTACTCTCTTTCAAATCTAGATTTAAAGAAAAAATTATGAAACAGATATATGATTCGATCACATATTCAATTTCAGCATAAAATTCAGCATGTATTCAATTTCAGTATATGAAGTAGAACCTTGTGTTCTATATTTTAAATATACATGAGTTAAATTAAAAGAAATTTTAATCTTCTATTCTGCTATGTTGTTTAAAAAAAAATATGAAACATACATACATGCCCCGACACGAAATTCCAACAAGGCAAACTACTGAGCATAGGAGGACGTCTAATTTTAGTCAATGCAGTTCTAGGATCGATGTCAACTTATTGGATGATATCAAAAATACTACCAGCTCAGGTCATTAAAAGAATAGATTTAATAAGAAAAGATTTTTGTGGAGAGGTGACAATAAATATAGTGCAGGTTATGGTTTAGTTAAATGAGAAAAGGTAAGCAGACCAAGGAAACATGGAGGATTGGGAGTAATAAATCTGGACATGATGAACAAGTGCTTAATGTTAAAATGGTAGTGGAGATATTTTTCAGATAGATAGAGGCTATGGAGAAAAATAATACAAGAGCTATATTACAAAACAAATCCACCTAATACTAAAATGACAGCTAGTCAAGCTTCTCCATCTTGGAGAGACGTAATGAAAATACAAAGATGATTCTTTCAGAGCATGCGATTTTGAATTGGTAATGAAATTAGGTTAGCTTTTGGAATGATTACTGGCATGAACTAAGCCCACTATACTGAAACCTCCCTCTGAAATTTGTACTAAGCAATAAATAGATGTATCCATGGTAGCAGCAATCAATGAACCCAATAGCAATTTGGGAAGTATTGTAAGAACAAGCAAAAATCTGCAATCTTTGCTGGAAATACAACTGGATAGGAAAGATGACAAAGTAGACTAGCAGTGGTCATTAGACAGAACCTTCACTGTTAAATAGGCATGCCTATTCTTCTCGAATGGGAGAATCAATTCTCATTTTGCAAAGATGAATTGGAGGTTACCACTACCACTAAAATCAAAATTTTCAATAGGTTGGCATATCAAACAAATATTAATGGTAGATAATCTAAACAAAAAAAAATGGCCAGCTCTAGCAGAGTGTATTTTGTGTGGATGTATGGAAGAAACAGTGATGCACATTTTCCTCGAATGTATCTTCGCTAGGATGGTTTGGGGATAGTTTAGCAATGCTATTGTTTCTCCATTGACAATGAACACCATGGAAGAACTATGGACATATGGAAGATAGAGAATACAGAGTGTGGAAGGATGAATGGCATAGTATTGTTTTACATCTGTAGTGATGTAGTGTCTATGGAATGAATGAAATAGAAGAGTTTTTGGAAAAGAAGCTAAAGCACCTATTAAATTGGTGGAAGACATTACCACCTTACTGCGAACTTGGATATCATACAAGATGTCAAAAGGCAGGGAGGAAATTAGAAACATCATCAATACAGTGGTAAGACAATGAACCAAATAATCAAGATGGAGCTGTACAATTGGCTAAACATACAAGTAAATAACTCACTAAAGAGTTGCACAACCAAAGGGACAGCTACAATGATACACCGATGAATGATAGAAGAAAGCAAGGAAATTAAAATTTCAGACTCTCTACTAGAACCTCCAGCAGCTCTCATGTTCTGTTTTAGATGTCCTCTCATGTTCTGTTTTAGATGTCCCTACAGACTCTTTACAGACTCAGTCAAGCACTGATAATAGATGCTTTACAGACTCCCTATTACCCTGTCCACCGCTGACAGGTGTTCATAGTTGTCTACTATTGAAAGGAGCTGCCTTGTCTATCACTATACAGACTCCCTATTGCCTTGTCCATTGCGGAAAGGTGTTCATGGTGTATCTTACTAACAATGCTTTAAATTTGTATAAACTCAACTGAACTTTCTTGCCTAAGCCAACTCAGCTATAGGCAATTGTTGGGTTTACAGGCAAACTCTGTAAACCACACCCTGTATAGTTCTTATATATATATATTAATATATATCTTGGGTGATCCTCCTCTCTGTAAACCACACCCCTGTATAGTTTCTTTATATATATATATTAATATATATCTTGGGTGATCCTCCTCTCTTTACATCAAAAAAAAAAAGAGATACATAATTATGTTAGCCCACCAACATTGTGTAGGAGGCTAAAACTTGAGACTGTTTGTCATACTCCCTCTATTCTAGTGGAAGAACATTTATCCTAGTGATCAAAATTGAATAATAAGGATTTCAAAGAGGCAATTTGCCTCATTCAACTAGTAGAAAGTTTACATCTCGTAAGCTTTTTGCTGCTCTATGGATAGTGGAATTGAATGGATAGCTTCATCAATTCCACTCAACTTAGGGCATGCTAGGTTAGGGGCAATTGGGCTCTGGAATAGAAATGGAAATGAGTAACTTTCATTCCAGCTATTTGTTTGGGGGCGTTCCATTTCTATTCCAATTCTAAGGTAGAGTTGAAATGCCTAAATCCTCCAAAACCCATTCCCAAATCTCTCTCGGTATTTAGATCTCAAGGTGCATTTGGTTTGCGGCCAGAATCAAAATTGAAATCAGAATAGATGGGAATGAAAAATCAAATAGTCATATTTTCTGACATATTTGGTCCATAACTAGAATATGAATTAGAATTGAAATGGGATTTAAATACTGGGAGAGCATAGAGATTGGATTTTGTAGGATTGGAGCATTCTCATTCCTCCTGGAATTGAAATGGAAATGGAACTTCCTCTAACCAAACAACAAGAATGAGAGTCACACATTTCCAAAGCCCAATTCTCCCTAAATAAATACCCCATATTTGTTGCAATGTAGCAAAGTTGTCTATCTCTATTAGAAAATGTTATCGCTTGAGGATCACAAATAACAAGACTTTTATAAAATTTGAAAACTTTCCTTCCCACTAACTTAACAAGGGGCTCTTCTTTCAGGACAAATTGAAGGGAAGGGAAGAAAAGTGATCACATGGATAGAGCACTTTAAGATCTGTGTAAGTGAATGAATGATAAAGGATGGAGCATTTTGAGATGAGTGAAGATAATTTGATGACAAAGGATGGAATACTTTGAGATCTATACAAGTAGATGATGATAAATGATAGGGTGCTTTGAGAGCTATGTAAGTAGATAAATGATAGAGGACAGACACTTTGAGATATATGCAAAAAGATGGATGACAAAGGATGGAGCATTTCAAGATCTATGCAGATGGATGAATGATAGATGGTGAAAAACTATGAGATCTATGCAAACTAATGGATGATAAAGGATAGAGTACTTTGAGATTTATATAGATGGATGGATAATAATAGATGGAGCACTTTCAGATTTGTGTATGTGGATGGATGATAGAGGATGGAATACTTTCAGATCTATGTAAATGGATGGATGACAAGATAGAGTACTTTTAAATCTTTGTAGGTGGATGGATCACAAATGATGAAGTGTTTTGACATCTATACAGATGGATGGATGACCAAGGATGAAGCATTTTGATATTTATGTAAGTTGATAAATATAGAAGATGGAGTGCTTTGAGATATATGCAGACAGATGAATGATAGAGAATGAAGTGCTTTAAGATTTATGCAAGTAAATGAATGATAAAGGATAAAGCACTTTGAGATCTATGCAGGTGAATGGATGAAAGAGGATGGAGTGCTTTAAGATAAATGCAAATGGATTTACAATATAGGATAGAGTACTTTGAGATTTGTGTAGATGGATAGATAATAGAAATGAAGTGCTTTGAGATTTGTGTAGATGGATGGATGATAGAGGATGTTATGCTTTAAGATCTGTATAGTGTAAGTGGATGAATGATAGAGAATAAAGTATTTTAAGATCTGCATATGCAGATTATCGATAGAGGATGGAGTGCTTTGAGATCTGTGTAAATGAATGGATGATAGAGGATAGAGTGCTTTGAGATCTGTGCAAGTGAATGGATGATAGAGGATAGAGTATTTTGAGATTGCAGATAACATAAAATCCATAACCCAATTACCCTGAATCATAGGTATTTTATCTTTTTATTACTTTATTAATGGTGTCAGGACCTAGATAGATAGTTGGGCTACATTGCAACAAAAATGAAGTTTTGATGGCTAATTAATTTTTAAATTTTGATGTTTAAGTGTAAATAGCTCAAACTAGGGATGCAATCGAGGTGAACTGAGTCAAGTATCTAGAGACCCAAGCTTGACTCAATTCAAAAAACTTAAGCTTTAAACTCAACTCGAGATCGATCAAACCTTAATATCCGAAGCTCAAGCTCAACTTAATAAAAAAAGATAATACTTGAGATCGATCCAACTTGACTCGAATATCAATCAAGCTATATTCAAGCTTATATTTGAGCTCGAATTCAACCCTTAGCCTACTTAATATATATATATATATTATAAAAAAATAATATTATTAAATATATATATAAACTCAAATAGACTCAAGAGCTTTCGAGTTGAGTATTTTGCTACTTGAACTCGACTCAAAAAATTATTTAAGCTACTCAAGCTCAATAGAAATAAAGTCGAATTAAGCTCAAGTAGCTTACGAGCGGCTCAACTCATTGGCATCCTTAACCCAAACTTAGAGGGGTGTCTATGTAGTTTGTCCCAAAGAAATTAAACACAACAAGAAAAGAAGTTAAATTTGTCCAAGATGAATTATATTTCCAATCAGGAGGAAAGAACAAATTTATTGGAAAAAATAGATGATAGATGCTATATTAGAAAGTAAAAAATAAGGAGTCGAAGAGATCATGAACACTATAGCAGCTCCATTCTTAGGCGTGAACCTCTAAAGGCAACTGATGGAATGCAGTGATTGTCGAGACCATAGACTCATCCTTTGAATCAACAAGATTTTGTAATGGTGTTGGGAAAACTAATCATGATATCAATAGAAATTTACTTTCTAGTCTCCATTTTGATGCCACTCTAACAAGAATTCCTATTGACTAAAACTCTAACTCGTGATCCCTTATTTTAGACTCTAACAAAAAATGCCTAACTTATCCTTTGACTGGGACTCCTCTTTTGACAACATTCCCTATTTTCATAGTTTCAAATATTTTGGACATCTTATTCCATGGTTTTGAGATTTTTTGGATGTTCTATTGTATCATAAATCCCATTGCATCATAAAATCCTATTGCCCTATTTAGGTGTTCTTCTTAGCCATCCCAAATAGCCAAATTTTTCCTATTTTGGCATTCTTCTTAGCTTTGTCGAATCCCATTGATTCTAGTGATATTATCATGATACTAAGATTCAGGTATGGATTAATTCTTTATAGTCCATCTTAAGTCAGTTTTCATGGTGAAAATCTTTCATTGACTTGTCCAAGTCCAAAATATCTTTTCTATTTGTGGATTTGCTTCTTGCAACAAACTTTTATTGATGACCCTTGGAAAGAAATCTAGCTTTTTGAAAGACCTCATCTAGGTCTCTAATAATCATGAATTGTAAGGATATTGAAAATTCTATTTTTATGGCTATGTACTCTTATGGTAGCAAAGTCCATATCATTTCAATTTCATAAGGCACAACTCTCACCTATATTTTCAATGAAATAGTTGAGAGATGAAAGCATTTATCCCCTACAATGATTGATATAAAATTCTATATTCTTAATAATTTGAGAATGCTCATTATGCTCGTAGTAGATAAGGATATGAGGAATATGAATAAAATACATCTAAAATTAAAAGCTACAATAATTGACATAGTTGTATACCATTCTGCGTTAAGGACTGAATCGCCTAATGTGATAATCAACATGAGATAATATAAATTTATTTATAGTTTATTTTAGTATTCTTTGTTTAATTAGACTAAATCACCTAATGTGATATTAACATAAGGTAATATATTGAAAGAATGATCTTTTTATATTGCAAAGATAGCAGCCCATCCCAAAATATACTGAATATACATATTATTCCAAAAGTTATTAGAAGAGCAATTCATCTTGTTTTTCCTCATTTGATAGCTCAAATAATTTCATTCAAGTAGTCAAATAAACAAAAGCTACTATTGAAGATGAACCAAGTCCAAGAAATATGCTGGATGCTTGGAAGAGGTCTATAACGAGTGCAGGTCAAGAATTTAATGATGTCAAAACTCTTCATGATACAATTCATAATTTCTGCATTATAAATTGTAGAGATTTATTTTTGTGAAGAATGATCATCAATGCATGACCATTGAGTATGCATATAAAGAATGTAGATGGCACATTCATGCTTTTCACCTTATGAATCAAAATAGATTTATAATTAAAATAATGAACAATGAACATACATGCAGAGTAGGATTGCAAGTTCGATTTTACCTTAAGGCTTTGAAGCATTGGGTTTCAAATATTGTGAAGAAAAAAATTTAAGATATGCCTTTGTATAGGTCAAATGATACTATAAAAGATATTCATCATGAATTGGTGTGGAATTATCATATCATCAAGATTGGCATGGGAAAGATGTTACGATCAAGGAGCTCTATGGTTAGATGTCAGAATCTTATGAACAAATATGATGGTATTGCGATGCTATTCTTGAGACCAACTCTGACAGCATAGCGGAGTATAAAACCCTCAAAGATCGATTCAGACGTCTATTCATTTTATTTAAAACCTCAATCAATGATTCCATAAAAAGCTATAGACCTCTGATATCATGAATGAAATATTTATTGACCATAAAGATGTAGGAGATTTACTTGATACTACGGACAAAGATGTGAATGATGATATGTTCCCCATAGCATATACTATTGTTGATATAGAGAATGATGACAATTAGGACTAATTATGTTGGATTTTGAAAGGAGCCTTAGAGTTCTGTATCGACTATTATAGACAACCATTCATGATTATTATGATAGATAGATATCATGAACTTATGAAAGCAGTGCTAAAGTACTTTACTGATAGCTACCACTCCTACTATATTCGTCATGTCAAAGATAATTTTAAAATCAGGTATGCAACATCTTTTTTGAAATTTTAAGTTACATCTTTAAATATTTAGGTATATTAACATGTAAGTGTTGTATACATGATCCTTTCAATTTTTATATGCAGGTGCTTGTTTATTAACATGCAGTTGAAAGAACGAGATTGGTCAATTTATTAAATGCTATTGCATATACTCCAAGGCTAAATATTTTCAAAATTAATAAGCAAATTTATAGTAGAAGTCTCAGGTGTAAGTAACAATCATTTATGTGAAGTTGGTGTTGAAAAATATATCCTAAAGTCAATTATATTATTGTAAGCAATTGTGCTCTTGTATATGAATTATTAATAAATAAAGTTATTTTGGCAATTTATCATAATTTGCATCTTCTTTTTTATAGAACTCTTATTGTTATGATGAAATCCTTAAAACTATAAATAATTGATAAAGGATGATTTACTGAATAGTTCTTAAACATGTTTGTGACCAAATGATACGTTATTAACTAGGATAATAACATTTATAGAGTATAGATCGTTGTGTGCCATATGGGTTGGTTGTCCTCGTAACCAAGAAGTGTACAGACACTGGTATGGCAAATAGGCGAGATGTAGAAGTACATCATCACCGAACAGTGACTCACTTACGGAGCACTCTGCTGTCAAGGGCAGCTCGCGCAAGATATGGGTGTAAGTGTCCCTCCAACTTGAAATCACTATAGTGACTTGCAAGTAACTCATTGTGCTTTGATGCTGGACTATCTGTATTTCTAATAAAATGACAGAAGATTATTGGGTATAGTTAAGTACTTGCGAAGTTTGTGTGTGAGTCAAGAAAGGATTGACCCCTCTGGATTATAGGAGTTAATGCATCACTGTATTTCAATTTAGTAAAATTTTGGCCAGGATAATCTTTAAGATCTGTCATAAAATTTGAAAGATTAAAATATAATATGGATGATTTACTTAGGGTTGACAGTGATGACTTACCTAGGTTTGACAGTTTAACCCTAAGTTATCCTGAGTGTTGAGGGTCAAAGGGATGAATTATGCGGTAATCATGTGTCTAAATTTTGAATATTGCTTTGCAATTATTCGATCTATCCAGATGTTAGATATCATTACTAGATGGTCAATTCGATTAGTACAGAAAATAATTTTTATACTATCGGCTTAGTGTTCGAATCTATAAAGTCACGCACAAAGTCAAACAACATAGAAAAATTAATCTAATATCTATATGTTCAATTTGAAAGTATGAGATTTAATTGAATATATAGATTTACTTAATTGAGAATTAAGTTATAGATCATATAGAATTAAACATTGACTATATCTAGCTAGCACTGGGCATAAGGTACAGATTTAATTTCGAGGATGAATTTTACCTAATCAATGATCTAAAGAATGTTGAGAAATTGGATTCAAGTTCTAATTACTTTAGATTAGATCTAATTTAATTGAGCTTGATTTAATTTAAGGCTAATTGGGTTAATTAATTAAGTTAGACTTAGACCACAATCCTAATTAGATTAGGATCAACAATCTTTTCGAATTTGGTTCGAATCGGATTCGAATTGAATTCGAATTGAATCCAAATCTAAATCAAATTAGATTTGATACACTTAACCACCTTTTTCTGAGATTCTCTCTCCTTGTGACTGACCAAGATGGAGGAGGGATGCTGAAATTGCGCCCTCCCTTGGGCGTGTGGCAAAGATGAGAGGCACAAGGTGGCACCTCTCCTTTTCTCTTTTAGATTCTCATGGATTAGGAAGCTTTGAATTTGATTTAGAGTCCTAATCCATGAGATACTTGATTAGGTTTAGGACTTCTCTTCTATTTAAGAAGGGGCATGGAGGAGAGAATATGTATGAGCAATTTTCGATTTGGGCGTCCCCTCTCCTTGGGTTTATTCTCTCCTTGGGCGTCCCCTCTCCTTGGGTGTGGTGGCGTGTGGAGTCTTTTCAAGCCTTGAGATTAGATCTTAAAGCTCTCTCCTCCTTTCCTTCTGAAGAAGTCCCTTAAGTCTTCATCCTTTTTTCCTGCGGTGCTAGGCGTGCATGCGAAGTAGAGGATTTACGCATTCAGATCTCGTAGAGCATCAGGCTTTAGGAACTCCTCTATCTTGATTATCATATTTCTACTACATATCAAGGTAACTTTCGTGAGAGTTATAAAAATTTAAATATGAAATCTATTCTCCTTCTTCCTGATCATCCAATACGGATCGGATTTTTCTTTCATCTGGTATCAGAGCTAGATTGAAGTCTGTGATTGCATAGTCTATTTCTTTAAATTTTTATTTATTTTTTGATCTAATTTTGACTAAAATTTTTATGAGATCAAATTTGATTTCAATCTAATTTTTTATATTTTTTGATTTGGTTTAACCAAATTATCAGATCAAAATCAACCCCTGATTATAGTCTGTTAAAAATCTATTTTAACAAAAAAAATTTTGCAAATTTTTTTTGTTCAAATAAACAACCTGATTATGCCTTGATTTATATCTATTTTGATAGATTTTTATGGATGTCTTTTAGTTATGAATTGATGTTTGAATCAGGTCCAGATTTAAATCTGTTTAGACAAATTTTCAGATCTGTTTTGAACAAGATCTCTACGTATGTTTGATTATCATCTAAACCAAAAATTTTCTATGCATTCATATAAGTTTTGAATAGATTCCTATGCTATTTCAGATCTTAAATTAATGATTCATATGATGTAAAAATATAGGTTCAAATCTGAAACTTTTTATGATGTAGTGTCATGATCTAATTAGATCAGATGAGAACTCTACAACTGTTCTATTCTGCACATGTGTTATGCATACATGATATATGGTATAGAATTTTCTTAATAGTCAAGTACTCAGATTGAGTTTATCACCATGTCCATCTGATCATAAGAGAAAGCAGGAATTAAAATCTCTCTTTTGCCCAATCGACAAGTTCTCTTATGGCGTGTAGGGATGCCACTGTGATTACATCTCATGAAGAAAATAGTAAAAAAAACTTAAATTATTAAATCATAAATAAGTTTAGATTAAATTTAAATAATTTATGATCTATTTTATTGATTTATGCAAAATATTCAGATCTGAAAATTAGTTTCATAATCTAAAATTTTATGACATATGATGTATGTTTTGCGTGAAAACTTTTGTAAAACAATTTTACAGTTGAAATTATTTCAATACATGATTTCATACACTTAATTGAGAATTAAGATTAAAAGATCTAGATTTGAGAATTGAAGATCTTCAGATACTCCATAAATCATGAGACTATGGGTTAGTTCAAATCAGATTATTTAACTGGATTAGACCTAGGGTTAGAATCGAATATGGACTAAATTGAGAAATAGATTAAATATAATCGAGAGTTAAATTAGATTAGATCAAGACTTCTCTAGATCAACCTCAATAGTTGTAGCTTGATCAAGTTCATATTTTTATTAAATCAAATGGACCTGATTATGGCTCAGTGGCCGAGCCCGAATCCTTTGACTGATCAAATTAAAACTAATCAACCAATTGGTGTCTAAGATAAGTTTAGCAGTTCGACCGGTGATTTTTAATTGAGAGCATACTTACCTGGCCTATATGGTGTCTAAGGCAAGCATTAGCTACCCTCCCATCGATCTCACTTATCTGACCAACTTGATAGATTATGTTTTTGATTAGGTTGCTGAATGATTTGAGTTGACCCATGTCATTAAGGTTTATCAGTATGATTGATTCAGAATCTCTTAAACCAACTTGTTCTAGTCCTCTTTGATGACTTGATAAAGTCAGTGGAAGGATTTTGAAATGCTATTTAACCTCTTCTCTTGATTCTAAATCATTTAATAAATCTTCAAAATTATTAGGTCCTTACAATAATAATGTTATGGGATAACAAGTTCATAGCCTCCCATTAATGCAGATGATAATGGATCCAATAGTCTAGATAATCATTGGAGGTGCCACATGTCTGGTGTTTATTTGGCTATTAAAATTATCATTCATAATATGATGACTCAGTTGTGACTTTCTGATGGGTGGTTGGGTTGGTCGAGCAACACTCAGACCTAATCATTCGTTAGTAAGATATACTAAGTAAGTTCATGTTAATGGTTAGATCTAATCAGGATTTTCAGTCGAGGTGCCACACGCCTGCTGAAGAGATGTCTAAGGTAAAATAATTACTAAAATTATTTGAAGAAATAATTGGTTAAGAACTTATCTATTGATGCACATGAGTTTGCCGAGCCACACTCGGGCTCATATACAAGTTGTGTGGATTCTAGTGCCCGCTAAGAAATCAGATTCTTCGAATTAGAGGTAGAGGCTACCAATTCGTATAAAATAGTGAAAGAATCTTTAGACTAAAATCTAAATCTTTAGGATTAAATAATTAAATAATTTATATACTAATATAATTTTAATTTTCTTTCAGCAATGGCTAACAGATTATCGCTCCACTTACTGTTGGACAGTAACAAGTTTATCGGACCCAACTTCAATAGCTGGGATCGTAAGTTGAAGATTGTTCTAGAGCACGAGAGGATCCTATATGTGATTACAGATCTTGCACCTGAGGAACCTACTACCAACACATGTGGTGCTGCAAGAGATACTTACCAGAAGTGGCTTAATGACCGCACAACTGTGCATTCACTACAAAAAAGTGAGTTTTTACGATGAATTTATTAACGACGAAAATATTTTCATCATAAATAAGTATATTAATGATAAAAATAATTTTATCATTAATAATTAAATATTTATGATGTAAATAATTTTTCATCGTAAATAGCTCTATATTTACGATGAAAAAAAATTTTATCATAAATACTAGTTATTTATGATGAAAATAATCATCGTAAATAATAAAATATTTATTTTAATTTAATATTTTCAAATATTCATGATGAAAATATTTTCATCATAAATAATCTTAGTCTTTGTGATGAAAAAAATATCATCATAAATATCAATTATTTATGATGAAAATAATCATCATAAATAATAAAATATTATTTAATTTAATATTTTCAAATATTCATGATAAAAATATTTTTATCGTAATAATCTTAG
>KE505415.1:135885-152440 GCA_000441515.1 Elaeis oleifera
ATATATATATATATATATATGATTCTACTAGCTTATAAACCATAGCACGGGTATGATTTTTCTTAAAAAAATATTTTATTTGTTAATTTATTAATATTTATTTTATATATTTAAAAATAATTAAAAAATAAAAAATATATTTTATGCATAACCTCCAAATATTTAAAGCTGTCTTGTGGATATGTGGTGAACGGTGCCTTAAAAAAAATTAAACACGTGGTGGATGGAGGTTGATGCCTCGATTTTAATATATATAATATAGATTTTTGCAGTAATGTCATTTCTATTAGATTTTTGTATGTAGTATTAAATATAATAATTGTTTAGGATAATAGAATAAATTGTTCCATCTTTGTGAAATCCTTGAAAAATTTATATAAAGATATATGCTCTTTTCAATATGAATTGACCGTTAAATTTCCAGAGGTATTAATTACAAGGTTAAAAGTGTCAAATAATACTCACAATGATTAACTTATTAACATTACTGATCAAAAATCTAATGGAGGATTAGTCAAAGATCTAATAGTAGGTGTATTCATATCAAATAAGATGATTTTGGGGATACATGTGCAAATAGTTATTTTGGAGTGTCAATATGCATTAAGTCATATTTGCAAGGACATATATGCAAAATCCCTTTTAGACATAACTAAACAATATGTTAGATGTATAATGCAACAAAAAATTGATAAAACTATAACATCTACCTATATTGTGTTTATCAATAAATATTCAAAGTATTGATGGTATAAACTGGGATAGTTCAAATGGTTATATTACTCTGCCTAGCAAGCAGAAGCTCTAGGTTGAATCTTGGTTGGCGTAACACTAAGTATTATGCCTTAGGTTAATTATAGTGCAGGTGAATCTCTTGCCCTTTTTTCTCTTAGCATAAATAAATGAATAATCTAGGTCGATCACTAAATTCGATGTGGATTATTTAACCACTACAAATATTCAAGAGATTACTAAATTCTATATAGATCATTTTGGTCACTATGAATATCCAGAAGGATCATCAGATTTGATATAAATCACTTTGGCCACTCCGAGTAGGGCTAGATGGGATTCAAGAGTAAGATTTATTATATCAAGAAATCGAATCATATGCCAAACTTTAGGAGGCCATAACTTATTCATATGATGCCTGATTGAAATGAATTTTTTAAAAAAAATTAGATATCTTTTTAAGATCTATAATTTATGTTCACCCCTTAAGAGACTAAATCAGATCAAAATTCCATCATTCGGACCTCAAAATGGGCAGTCAAACTGAAGCTTTCCTTTTTGAGAAAGATTTTGGCCAAAGGTTATCTTCCAATATGTGAAAAATTAAATAGAGTAATAGAAACATAGTTAATATAGAAGTCGAGATTTATCTTCTATAATTTTTTATTTTTCATAATTTTTTATATTAATTATTTTTTAGAGACTCAGTCCTATTCGAATTAGAAAATGGAATGCAACCCAAATTATTCAAAATAGATGTTTTTATAGACACTAGAAAGTTTTTCTAAAAACTAGAATAAGAAATCCTACTCAAATTGTGTAAGAGAAGATTTCATTATTATAAATAGAGATTATATACTTCAGTTTTTAGTGAAGAAGTAATTAATGTAAGAAAAAGAACTTGAGCTCTATTTTCATAATTCTTCCATCTTCCTCTAGTTTCTTTTGAGAGACTCGAGTTGAACATGTTGAAGGAAATATTCTCTCTCCAATCGGATCAATGAATAAATGAATGTTACAATTTGATTCTCATTTTTGTTATCAGTAAATATTGCATGAATTGACATTAATAATTTGAGAATATAAAGGTTGTGGTTGGAATCTCATTAGAATGCTCATTTGAATTTCAAGACATGGCAAATGATTGCTCTTATCAAAACGTTCTTATATAGTACTAGTTATATTACAATTATAGTTGATTTTGGAAATATTCACATTGAGTTGGCCAAGAAGCAAGCAGAAGTATGTTTATGCCTTAGTCCAAGCTCAACCTAGTCTATCTCAGGATTTGCTTTGCTATATTCTTTTCAGAAAAGTATATACTAGGTCACAACCTTTCATTTTTGCTATTAATAATGTTGTTGTTTCCTTAAAAACAGAAGATAATGCTACTATGTTGATTGTTTTCTGAAGATGGACCTTGTAAAGGAGTTTGGATGCTCCCAAAATTCTTGGTATGGTTGAATGATGCTAGCAGGTAAGACGCACCTTTTTGGAGCACAACGATAAGTGGGACTACTTCGAGATGATCTTATCTTTGATAGGCACCCTTCCGCCTGACATCATCTCATCTCCTCATCCTAAAATAAGAAAGATGGGAATGGTGACAACATGCATGGCGACAAAATTTTTAGTTAGATGCAACATAGAGGGTGACAGTGGCAGTGCAAAGAGAGAACAAGAGCCAAAGAGAACTATGAGTACCCAAAAGAATCAAAGACCTTTCATTGCACTCATATCACACTACCATTTTCTTTAGAAGAATTGATCACCACAATTCACGATATATAGGCACAGTCTCTAAATTGTATCTCTAGAAGACCTTGAGATATGTCTAAAATGAAAAAATGGCTTGAGAGATATGGAACCCCTGTCTAGGAAGAAGGCTCTAAGAAAATTTGGAAAAGGAATTGGAATTTCAGAAAATACAAACTTTATACCAAATAGGACTTGCTAGAAAATGAAAGATAAATAAGGGGAAAATGACAAGCAATAATAGTAACAAATAGAGAAAGAAGAAAGCTTATCGATCGAGGTATGTCCTAGGATGTTGTCTTTAGAGAAAGATTCGCTTCCACAAGTTGCACAGGTTGCTTAGTAGCTTTCTCCCAAATATAATAATCATCCCATAAATTATACAAATAGTAGCTATGAGCTATTTTATCTAAATAATGCTAATTTAAAAAAGTTATGAAAATATTACTCTTTCAAAAATATTTATCAAAATACTATCCAAATAAAGTTATTCTATGTGCTGACTCACCATAATTCACGCCATGTGGAAGGTGGAGTCAGCAACTACTACGTCGCCTTAAAATAGAGCAACTCTATAAATCGTCCTATTGTAGAGCGACTTATAGAGTTGCCCTATGATAGAGCGACTTTATGCTTTTTTCAATCACAAGCCTCCGTGATATCCAACCATCCCTATCGTCTTCCCCACTCCTCTGCTCCCCCTCATCTCATCCTTCTCTTCTCGCCCTCCCTGTCTCGATCAAGGAGGCCTTGGCGGCTTCCCTAAATGGTCCAAAAGGTGTGGAGACTCTGTTGCCTCTGAAAATGATTTTGATGATCATAAAATATTATAGCATATTTCGATACTAATATTCTTTCAAGTATGGTAAAGAATATTTTTACAGAAGAAAAAGACTGTTTGGAGACTTTAAATTTAATTGAAGATCATTTAAGTCAAGAGAAATTGAGTTCGGAGTGCCTTGGCACAAAAAAATCACTTTTGAAAAATTGAGCCAACTCTGTTAGAAACCAAGCTAGCTCTGACACGACATGTCTTTAAAGATTCGGCTTGGCATGCAGCCGAATTGGCTCGAGGTGGATTCGAGTAGGCTCTCTCAGGGTGATACAAAGACCCTTATTTTGTTCTGTGAGCCGAGCCAGCTCTCTCAGATCGGCAGAAATTTGATTTTTCAGAATGCAAGCCGAGCCAGCTCGAGGATATATCTAAGCTGGCTCTCTCAAAAAAATAGAACATTGATTTTTTGAGAAAGCTGTCGAGCTAGCTCGTAGAGTGATCCGAGCCAGCTCTCTCAGTTGAACAGAATATTGAAATTTTGAAAAGTACTATTCGAGTCGATTCGAGGTCAATCCGAACCGACTTGATGATGTCTGACAGTCTCAACGGATAGTTTTTCAGATGTAATTTTTCGATCAGAAAAAGCTTCCAATGATTATTTTCCACCTCCAACGGTCACCAACGGCTAGTTTCAAGTTCAAATCACTCAAAGGTTGGAGAAAATCATCAAGAGATAAAAGGAAAGTCAAGAAAAGAAAGAAGCAGAATAGTTCATTGCTAAAGAAAAAAATCTGCATTCAAAGCTAATTAAGAGTATCCACCAACTTCCAACTACAATACTCTTGATTTTTTAGAGCATTAAAGAAGAGGGACAAGGAGCATTGATTGCTGGCATTCAAGTCTCCAACCACCGAGCTTCAATAACAACAATCCGACCTTCCTTAAGGGTTTCTTTTATTGTTCTATTTTCCATTTCTAATTTGCTGTAACAGTTTCAGCTGGGGCTGAAACTTGAAGGGATAAATTTGTACCAAACTCGGGTTAGTTTGGAGAGCCTTGGGATAAGACTTATAAATATTTTGATTGGTTGACCTAAGCTAAAATCAATAGGATTTGTTTGTAAATCCGGTGAAAACAAATACGCTGCAATCAGATTGATTATAGTAAAAATTTTCAAGGGATAGCTTGGAGAGTGGATATAGGTGGTTGAAGTGCATCAAACCACTATAAACTTACTGTATTTGTATGGTTGTGATCTTCTTCTCTTTCTGTATTTAGTTTTAGCTCATTTAATCACTGCATTTCCTGTTTACTTATCTTTCTGCACAGCATACATTATTTTAGTTAAAAAAATTAACAATCCAATTCACCCCTCCTTCCTCTTGAGTTGTCCCATTAGATAATAATTGGTATCAGAGTCTTGGTTCTCTGCTAATTGTTAATCTTATGATCAAGAAAAAAGATCATGACAACTCAAGTGGGAGGTTCACTTGTCGAAAGATAATCTATAAATAGGCCACCGCTCTTCAATGGGTCTAATTACACCTATTGGAAGGCACACATGCACATATTCATATAAGCTCTTGATTACGATATGTGGAGTGTCATAATCAATGGACCTCACATACCTACAGTCATTGTAGATGGCACTAAAAATTCAAACCCAAAAGGATTGGGATGAGCAAGATAAGAAGCTTGCTTAATTAAATTTTAAGACAATGAATGTACTCTATTGTGCCCTTGATGCCAATGAGTTCAACCAAATTTTCACATGCAATTCTATAAAAAAATTTAGAATAGACTCGAAGTTATACATGAAAGGACAAATCAGATAAAGAATCAAGGATCAATATGCTTGGCATCAATATGAATTATTAAAATAGATCCATCTAAATCTATCACTAGCATGTTCACTAGGTTTACAGATATTATTAAGGGGCTTAAAAGTTTGGTAAAGTGTATTCTAATAGTAATTTAGTGAGAAAGGTTCTCAGGTCCTTACCTAGGTCTTAAAGTGACTGCAATTCAGAAAGCCAAAAACTTAACAAATTGCCTCTCGAAGAGCTGATTGGGTCATTGATGACACACGAGTTGGCAATGGGACAGTATGTTAAGGAGGAGAATAAAAGAAGAAGATAATTGCCTTAAAGTCTACAATAATTGAGGAAGATGAAAGCTAGTCCACCGAAGATGATGATGATGAGGACATGGCCCTAGTAATCAGAAAGCTCAAAAAAATTATGGAAAGAAGAAGACATGGATTTAAGAAGAGAAACTTGACCAAGGATGAGTCAAGTAGGGAGAAAGAGAAAGAAAGGAACTATCCATATGCTATGAATACAAAAAATCGGGACACTTCAAGGCTGACTATCCAATTTTGAAGAAATCATTTAAAAAACTAAGAAGAAGGCTATGGTAGCAACGTGGAGCGATAGCGAAGAGTCTGGCTCTAATGAGAAGACTCAAAATGAAGCCAACTTCTATCTTATGGCTTTGGATGACGACGTATCCTCTGAACTTTTTTTAAATTATTTTGATGAATTTTAAGATGCTTTTCATGACTTAATGAAAGAATTTAGAAAGATAAGCTTGAAAATAAAATCTGAAAGCAAAAATTAAAGTATTAATCAAAGAAAATAACAAACATTTCAAAACAACAAGAAATTAAAGAAGGAGAATGAAATCTTAAAGAAAAAAGTTGAAAAACTAAAACCTTTGGTAGAAAGATTCACATGCAGTTCAGATAAGTTACAAATGATATTAAACAGTCAAAAGAGAGTCTATGATAAGGCTGATTTAGGGTATAAACCGAACAACAAACAAAATTTCTTAAAAATTTTTTCTGCATCATTATCCACTTATAACACTTCTCACGCAACATATTTTAGCTGTAGAAAAATAGGACACAAGACATTTGCATGTAATTCAATAAAAATCAATGATAAAATAGTGAAAAAATCTGGGTTCCAAAAGAATCATAGTTACTAACCCTAAAGAATGTAAGAAAATTGGATATCTAAGAAAGCTACTCGATTTTTATGCAGAAATATCTTACAGCCAATGGATCAAAACGTAAATGGTACTTGGATAGCGGCTGTTCAAAGTATATAACGGGTGATAAGAGGCAATTCTTCACTCTTGAAAAAAAGGAAGGGGAGTAGTCACCTTTGACGACAATGGCAAAAGGAAGATCATTCGTATTGATAAAATTCAGATTACTCTTTCTATCTATATTGATAATATATTGTTAGTTGATAATTTAAAATATAATGTACTTAGTATAAATCAATTGTGTGACAAAGATTTTGAAGTAATATTTAAATTAACTTCATACATAGTCACTTATCCCTTTAATGCTAGTATCAAATTCATTGGATATAGATATGGCAACATCTACTTGGTTGATCTTGGTAAGATAGCTATAAAAAGTGACCAATGCCTTATTGTTACAGATACTAAGATCAAAGAAATCAATTGGCTGTGGCATCATAGGTTTGGCCATGCTAGCATGAATACTCCTTTAAAATTGGCTGCTAAAGAATTAGTTAAAGGACTATCCAAATTGAATTTTTAATATGATCATATTTGTAATGCATGCCAATTTGGTAAACAAACTAGGAGGAGTTCAAATCCAAAAATATGATTTCAACTACTAGGCCACTTGAATAATTCACATGGACTTATTTATATTCACTAAGACCACAAGTCTTGATGGAAAAAAATATGAACTTATGATAATTAATAATTTCTTATATTTACTTTATTTATTTTAGCACACAAAGATGAAGCTTTTCTGTCTTTTCAAAATTTTATAAAAAGTTTATATTCATAGTGACCATGGTACTGAATTTAAAATAATTTTTAAAATTTTATAATAACATGGTATTGAACATAATTTTTGGACACCAAAATTTTACAACAAAATGGTATAGTTGAAAGAAAAATAAAACTCTAGTAGATATGGCCGTACCATATTGTGTGAGGGGAACCTATCCAAATATTTTTGGACTGAAGCCGTGAACACAATATGTTATATCCTTAATAGAGTTTCAATTCATCTTATTTTTACAAAAAACTCCTTATAAGCTTTGGAAAGAAAAAGACCTAACATTAACTATTTTCATATTTTTAGTTGTAAATATTTTATTCTTAACAATGAAAAAGATAATCTAGATAAATTTGATGCTCAAGCGGATGAGGGTATCTTTCTTGAATACTCTACATCTAGCAAAGCATATAGAGTCTTCAACAAATGTACCTTGATTATTGAAAATCCATTCATGTTATCTTTGATGAAGCTAACAATTTATCTTCAAGAAAGAAAGATATGTTTGAAGATGGTGTAGAAATTCTAAAGAATAAGATGAAGGAGCTAATTTGAAGGAAGATCAACCCAAAATGAAAATGAATGGATAAAGATGCTGAGCAAGAGAAGAGTACTGAACAAGAGATAATCCAAAGATATAATGATCTGCCCAAGGAGTGAAGGTATGCACACAACCATCCAAGAGATTTAATCATAGGTGATCTTTCACAAGAGGTAAAACTAGATCATTTTTAGAGATACTTTTGATTATCTTACATTCGTCTCTCAAATTGAACCCAAATGCATAGAAGAGACTGAAAATTCAAATTGGATGCTTGCTATGTAAGAGGAGCTAAAGCAATTTAAGAGAAATAATGTCTGGACACTAGTTAGCAGACCTATTGACCATCCCATTATTGGAATCAAATGGGTTTTCAAAATAATTGAATGAAAATGATAATGTAGTTAGAAACAAAGCTAGATTAGTGGCCAAGGGATATAATCAAGAAGAAGAGATTGACTATAATGAAACATATGCTCCTATAGCAAGACTAAAAGTTATTAGATTATTACTTGCTTTTGCTTGCTATATGAACTTTAAATTATTTCAAATAGATGTGCAAAGTACCTTTTTGAATAGTTATATCACTGAAGAAGTATTTGTAGAACAACCCTCTGGATTTGAAGATCATTTATTCTAAATCATGTTTTCAAATTGAATAAAACTTTACATGATCTAAAACAAGCACCTAGGGTATAGTATGAAAGACTTAGCAAATTTCTGTTAGATAATAAATTCAGCAGAGGTAGTGTAGACACAACACTACTTTTGAAAAAAAAGATAATGACCTTCTTGTAGTTCAAGTTTATGTGGATGATATCATTTTTGGAGCTACTAATGAGGATCTTTGTCAAGAATTTGCTGAGTTAATGCAGGATGAATTTGAAATGAGCATGATGGGAGAGCTGATCTTCTTTCTTGGGCTTCAAATCAAACAAACCAAAGAAGAGATCTTCATCAACCAAACCAAGTACATTAGAGAAATACTTAAAAATTTGGTATGGAGAATGCAAAAGAGATTGGCATACCGATGAGCCCACATGCAAACTTGACGAAGATGAAAATGATAAGAGTGTGAATGAAAAACTCTATAGAGGTATGATTGGTTCTCTGCTTTACGTAACTATAAGTAGGTCTGATATATTATTTGGTATTTGCATATGTGTAAGATTTCAGTCTAACCCTAAAGAGTCCCATATGCTTGTTGTTAAAAGAATTTTAAGATATTTAATGGGAACACAAAACTTAGGTCTATGGTACTCCAAACAAATGTCAATTGACTTAATTAGATTTTCAGATACTGATTATAGAGGATGTAGAATTGATAGAAAAAGTACTAGTGGCACATGTCAATTCTTAGGGTTGAACTTGATCTCATAATTTAGTAAGATGCAAAATTCGGTAGCATTATCTATAGTCGAGGCCGAATATATTGCTGTCGGAAGTTACTATGCTCAACTCCTTTGGATTAAGCAACAGCTCAAGGATTATGGCATTGAGCAAAATAAATTTACTAAAATGTGATAACACTAGTGCTATCAACTTAACAAAAAATTCTATTCAACACTTTAGAACAAAATATATTGAAATTAGACATCACGTTCAAAATAATGATATTATGTTTGAATTTATATCAACTAAAAATCAATTGGCTAATAGTTTTACAAAATCTTTAAATGAAGATAGATTTAATCTAATTAGAGGTGAATTAAGAATTTATGATCCCCTTCAATGATAAAATCTCTTAATATCTTTTTACTCATGTATTGATTGACTTGATCCATATGTTCTATAAATTTATTATATTATTTTGAATTTTTATGAATTTTAAAAATTTGGCTCGAGCTGACTCGACTGTGCAGTCGAGCTGACTCGACTGTGCAGTCGAGCTAGCTAGACATGTCGGGACCCAATTTTTAAATCGTATCAATCTTTTTTCAAAATCTTGTTCCCTTTCATCCGAGCTTTCCCACTCCAAGCTTTTTTGGCTTTGACCCTAATCCCTCCAAAATCCCATCTCTCCTCCTCGTCCAACCCTAAAACTCTTGGGATCTCTGAACCATGGCACCCAAATCCTGTACAGCCAAGGCAAAGAAGCATCGAGCAGCGGCTCTGTGCGTGACCTATTCCAAGAAGAAGCAGCATCGAGGTTCAGCACGATTAGCCCCCTCCTCCTTGACCTCTATTCTAACTCAAGTTTCTATGGCATCCAGAGCTATTACAATTAGAAGAAAAGTTAATTTCAAGTTTTTGGATGAACAAGGGTTCTTGATTGGATCGTGGATTTGACAGCAAGATTGGGAGATGATGTGCTTATGCAAGTTACCGACCTATCCCCACCTTGTTAGAGAGTTTTTCGAAAATCTGAGGTTAGATACCAAGTCCATTGAGTCAATGGTGAAGGGCATTGAGATTATTTTGGATCAAGAAGATTAGGGCATCTTCTGCAAATGCCCTCCTCTGGACTCCAAGCTGTGGAGTTGTCGAATGATTTTGATGGAATGCAGAAACTTCTCGACAAGAATCTTTCAAAGAAATTTGACATTCACAATGCCAATCTCTTGCCTATTGAACTGAAACTTTTTCACAATATGATCAACCGAATTTTCTTCCCACGAACAGGAAGATTTGACTGGATTTCTTCGAGAGTTCTAGGCATGATGTTTCACATGGTTGGGGGCACTGCTATAAATCTACTCTTCTTTATGATCGAGTAGATAAAAATACAGTAGAAAATCTAAGAGTCAGGCCTGTCTCCCTTATGGAATGGTCTTCACCCTGATATTTAGAGAAGCAAGTATTGAGTTAGATGGAGAGAACTGCAAGCTACTTAAACATATTGACTACTACTGCATCCACACTCTCCATCGCATGAAGTTCCATAAAGAGGGAGATGAATGGATTAGAGGAGGTGAAGAAGAGTAGCCCGAAGAAGTTTCTGGATCTTCCTCCTCCTCACCCTCAGTTCTGTAGAGCCATCCCCCCCTGCACCTACAGTAGGACCGTCATCCTCTGCACCGACTCCGAGATCTGTAGCTTGTGAGCATTATCCTGCTTCCTCTCGCACACCTAGAGTGCCACATACCTTTTCTACAAAGGGAGCTATGGATCAGATGATGGATCGCATGGGGAGCATGTTTGCTGACTTCAAGTTTCAGATTTTGCAGAACCACGAGGCACTTCTAGAGCAGACTCAGACTCAGTTTCAGCAGCTTCATAATGAGTTACTGAGGATCACTTTGAGACTTGAGTGTTTAGAGAGAGTCATGAACCACAGAACTATCGCGAACCAGAAAATTGATCCTTTAGATCTTCGATAGTACTTTTTTCAGAGTCTTGAGGAGATGAAAGTATTTTTTGAGGGGCAGTTTGATTCTCTCATGCAGCAAATGAGCATCTTGTCTCCAAATATAGATATATTGGAGAAAAGACTGCATGGGACAGCTGAAGAGGTCGGTCGAGTGAAAGCTGAGGTTGTCAAAATTTTTAAAAGGGCTGAGGAGATTATGATATCACAGTATGGCAGCATAGAGCTTTTTGTCACAGAGATTCGACGATTTGAGGCGCAGTTGGGTAAGCTGTAGTCTCGGATATCCCCTTCTGCCACTCAGATTAGACCTTCCCCTACCCTCGTATCTTCTTTCAGACCCCCCTTCAGTGCCACGATTAGGCCTGCCACTAGTTTTCCACCCCTTCACCTTGAGCTTTTTGTTAGAACCTGAAGCAAGACATCAGCTTCTTCCTCCTCATCATCTTATCCTTTTAACCCCATTATTGAGGAACTGCCAGATAAACTCTAGAATAGTTACCTTGGATTATCCTTATGTTAGACCTAGTTTTATATTTTGGTTGGCTTCTTTTGTAATGCATATTGTATTGTTTGGATAGCATCTTTTGTAAACAATATAAATAATTAATGAATATCTACTTTACTTTGTCTTGCTGTGTAATATGTGTTTTCTTGTGAATGTTTCTTGTGAATGACTGTCGAATTATACCCTACACACACCTTATAAGAATTTTAATTAGAATTAAATCATATTAAGAAAGCAAGTCTAACCTAGAAATCAATTTAGAGAAGAAAGGCTATCCAAAGACTCATGATATGCTTGGCACGCTTACATCTTATTGATTCTGATAACTTTCTTATGAATAATTATAAGCTTTATGATATTGATAAAAGGGGAGAAAGATTAAATTGAGCATATCTATCAAACTCAATTTATCCATTAAAATTATCCATCAAACTCAATTTCTTACGAAATAAAATGTGAAACATTAAAATCTGAACAGAGATTATTAAAATTTTTGTTCTGAAAATCAATTCATAAGATGCATCTATTGAGAGGGAGCTTAAATTTCAATGGTAAATAAAAGGTTCACACATATAAATTTTGTAAAGATACAACTTTTTCAAATCCGAAACTGTTTGTGCAAATGATATATATTGAATTGTAAAAAACTATTACATTTATGCTATATACTAAATAATTATATATATATATACTATATGCTCAATATTTTGTTATTATCAAAAAGAAAGAGATTGTTGTCTCAGAAAATAATTTTGATAATCACAAAATATTAGAACATATTTCGATACTAATATTCTTTCGAGTATGGCAAAAAATATTTTTGCAGAACAAAATGACTATTTGGAGACTCTAAATTTAATTAAAGATCATTTAAGTCAAGAAAAATCGAGTTTGGAGAGCATTGGCATGAGAAAAAGCACTTTAAGAAAATCAAATCAACTCTGTCAGAAAATGAGCCAGCTCTGACACGATACATCTTCAAAGTTTTGGCTTGGCATGCAATCGAGCAGGCTCGAGCTGGATCCGAGCCAACTCTCTCAGGATGACAAAAAGGCCATCTTTTGATTCTGCGAGTTGAGCTAGCTCAAAACTGGAGCCGAGCCATCTCTCTCAGATCGATAAAAGTTAATTTTTCAAAATACAAGTCAAGCCAGCTCGAGGATAGATCCGAGTCGGCTCTCTCAGAAAATAGAACATCAATTTTTGAAGAAAACTGTCGAGCCAACTCGAAGAGTGAATCGAGCCAACTCTCTCAATTAAATAAAATATTAAAATTTTGAAAAGTACTATTCAAACTGACTCGAGGTCAATCCGAGCCGACTCGATGATGTCTGATAGCCTCAATGGATAGTTTTCAGATGCGATTTTTCGATCGTTAAAACTTCCAATGGCTATTTTCACCTCTAACAGTCCCCAACGACTAGTTCAAGTCCAAATCACTCAGAGGATGGAGAAAATCATCAAGAGATAAAAAAAAACAAGGAAAGAGAGAAGCAAAACAGTTCATTGCTAAAAGAAAAATTTACATTTAAAGCTAATCAAGAGTGTCCACCAACTTCTAACTACATTCCTCTTGATTTTTTAGAGCATTAAAAAAGAGGGACAAAGAGCGTTGATTGTTGGCATTTAAGTCCTCAACCATCGAACTTCAATAACAATAATCCGACCTTCCTTAAGGGTTTCTTTTGTTGTTCTATTTTTTATTTCTAATTTACTGTAACAGTTTTAGCTGGGGCTGAAACTTGAAGGGATAAATTTGTACCAAACTAGGGTTAATTTGGGGAGCCTTGGGACAAAACTTGTAAAGATTTTGATTGATTGACCTAAGCTAAAATTAATTAGATTTGTTTGTAAGCTCGGTGAAAACAAATAAGCTGTAATCAGATTGATTACAGTGAAAAACTTAAGGGATAGCTTGGAGAGTGGATGTAAGTGCTTGAGATGCACCGAACCATTATAAACTTGCTGTGTTTGTGTGGTTGTGATCTCCTTTCCTTTCTATATTTAGTTTCAGCTCATTTAATCACTATATTTTTTGTTCATTTATCTTTCTGCACTGCATACATTATCTTTAATTTGAAAAATTTTAGCAATCCAATTCATCCCCCCTTGGATTGTCCAATTGGGCAATAATTGGTATCAGAGCCTTGGTTCTCTGCTAATTATTGATCTCATGATCAAAGAAAAATCATGATAACTCAAGTGGGAGGTTCACTTACCGAAGGGCAATCCACAAATAGGTCACTACTCTTCAATGGATCTAATTATACCTATTGGAAGGCACGCATGTACATATTCATACAAGCCTGTGATTATGATATGTGGAGTATCATAATCAATGGACCTCACACACCTACAGTCATTATAGATGGCACTGAAAAATCAAAATTTGAAAAAGATTAGGATGAGCAGGATAAGAAGCTTGCTCAATTAAATGCCAAAGCAATAAATGTACTCTAGTGTCCCCTTGATGTTAATAAGTTCAACCAAATTTCTACATGCAATTTTACAAAAAAATTTGGAACAGACTTGAAGTTATGCATGAAGGGACTAATCAGGTAAAGAATTAAAGATCAATATGCTTGTGCATCAATATGAATTATTTAAAATAGATCCACCTGAATCTATCACTAGCATGTTTACTAGGTTTATATATATTATTAATGGGCTTAAAAGTCTTGGTAAAGTGTATTCTAACAGTGATTTGGTGAGAAAGGGTCTCAGATCCTTATCAAGGTCTTGGGAAGCCAAAGTGACTGCAATTCAGGAGGCCAAAGATTTAAACAAATTGCCTCTTGAGGAGCTGATTGGGTCATTGATGACATGAGTTGGCAATAGGGCAGCATGTTGAAAAGGAGAATAAAAAGAAGAAGACAATTATCCTAAAGTCTACAGTAATTGAGGAAGATAAAGCCAGTCCATCGAAGATGATGATGATGAGGACATGGCCCTAGTAATCAGAAAGTTCAAAAAATTTATGGAAAAAGAAGACATAGATTCAAGAAGAGAAACTTGATCAAGGATGAGCTGAGCAGGAAGAAAGAGAAAGAGAAAGAACTATCCCTGTACTACAAATGCAAGAAACTGGAACACTTCAAGGCTGACTGTCTAACTTTGAAGAAATTATTTAAAGAATTAAGAAGAAGGCCATGATAGCAATGTGGAGTGACAGCAAGGAGTCTGGTTCTAACGAGGAGACTCAAAATGAAGCCAACTTCTGTCTTATGGCTTTGGATGATGAGGTATCTTCTGAACTTTCTTTAGAATTTACTTTTGATGAACTTCAAGATACTTTTCATGACTTAATAAAAGAATTTAGAAAGATAAGCTTGAAAAATAAAAATCTAAAAACAAAAATTGAAGTATTAATCAAAGAAAAGAAAAATATTTCAGAACAATAATAAATTAAAGGAGGAGAATGAAATCTTAAAGAAGAAAGTTGAAAAACTAAAATATTTGATAGAAAGATTCACATGTAGTTCAGATAAGATATAAATGATATTAAACAGTCAAAAGGGAGTCTATGATAAGGCTGGTTTAGGGTATAAATCAAAAAATAAACAATAATTTCTTAAAAACTTTTTTCTGCATCATCATCCACTTATAACACTTTTCACGCAATATGTTTTAGCTGTAGAAAAATAGGATACAAGACATTTGCATGTAATTCAAAAAAAATCAATGGCAAAATAGTGAAAAAAATTTGAGTTGTAAAAGGAACCATAGTTACTAATCCTAAAGGATTCAAAAAAAACTTGGGTACCTAAGAAAGCTACTTGATTTTCATGCAGGAATACCTTATAACTAATGGATCAAAATGCAAATGGTACTTGGATAGTGGCTGTTTAAGATATATGACGGGTGATAAGGAATAATTCTTCACCTTTGAGAAAAAGAAGGTAAAGTAGTCACCTTTGGCGACAATGACAAAGGGAAGATCATTGGATTGGTAAAATTCAGATTACTCCTTCTAGCTACATTGATAATACATTGTTAGTTGATAATTTAAAATATAATCTGCTTAGTATAAGTCAACTGCGTGACAAAGGTTTTGAAATAATATTTAAATTAACTTCATACATAGTCACTAGTGCCTTTGATGCTAGTATCAAATTCATTAGACATAAGTGTGGCAACATTTACTTAGTTGATCTTAATGAGATAACCATAAAAGTGGCCAATACCTTATTGTTAAAGATACTAAGATCAATGAAACCAATTGGCTATGGTATCATAGGTTAGGCCATGCTAGTATGAATATTCTTTCAAAATTAGCTGTCAAAGATTTAGTAAAAGGACTACCCAAATTGAATTTTGAATATGATCATATTTGTGATGTATGCAAATTTGGTAAACAAACTAGAGAGAGTTTCAAATTTAAAATATGATTTCAACTACTAGACCACTTGAATTAATTTACATGAACTTATTTGGACCCACTAGGACCACAAGCCTTGATGGAAAGAATATGACTTGCGATAATTGATGATTTCTCATATTCTACTTGGATTTTATTTTTGGCACATAAAGATAATTTCTTTTAATCTTTTAAAGTTTTATAAAAAATTTTGAATGAAAAGAAGTCAACTATAGTTTGCATTTGTAGTGACCACGGTACTGAATTTGAAATAAATTTTGAAGATTTTTGCAATGAACATGGTATTGAACATAATTTTTCGACACCAAGAACCCCACAATAAAATGTAGTTAAAAAAAGATAGAACTCTAGTAGATATGGTCCATACCATATTGTGTGAAGAGAACCTACCCAAATATTTTTGGGCTAAAGTCATTAACATAGCATGTTACATCTTTAATAGAGTTTCAATTTTTCTTATTTTAAAGAAAACCCCCTATGAGCTTTGAAAAGAAAAAGATCTAACATTAACTATTTTCATATTTTTGATTGTAAATATTTTATTATAATAATAGAAAAGATAATCTAGATAAATTTGATGCTAAAGCAAATGAGGGTATCTTTCTTGGATACTCCACATTTAGTAAAGCATATAGAGTCTTCAACAAACACATCTCGATTATTGAAGAATCCATTCATGTTATCTTTGATGAAGCTAATGATATATCTTCGAGAAAGAAAGATATATTTGAAG
>KE505415.1:152460-178378 GCA_000441515.1 Elaeis oleifera
GTAAAGCATATAGAGTCTTCAACAAACACATCTCGATTATTGAAGAATCCATTCATGTTATCTTTGATGAAGCTAATGATATATCTTCGAGAAAGAAAGATATATTTGAAGATGATGCAGGAATTCTAGAGAACGGGATGAAGGAGCTCAATTTGAAGAAAAGATCAACCCAAAATGAAGATGAATGGACAAAGGATGCTGGGCAAGAGAAGAGTACTGAACAAGAGGTAATCTAAAGGCATAATGATCTGCCCAAGGAGTGAAAGTATGCACACAACCATCCAAGAGATTTAATCATAGATGATCCTTCACAAGGGGTAAGAACTAGATCATCTTTTAGAGATACTTTTAATTATCTTGCATTCGTCTCTCGAATTAAACTCAAATACATAGAAGAGATTGAAAATGATTCAAATTGTATGCTTGCTATGCAAGAGGAGCTAAATTAATTTAAAAAAATAATGTCTGGACACTAGTTAGCAGACTTATTGACCATCCCATTAGTGAAACCAAATAAATTTTTAAAATAAATTAGATGAAAATGGTAATATAGTTGAAACAAAGTTAGATTAGTGGCCAAGAGTTATAATCAAGAAGAAGGGATTGACTATGATGAAACATATACTCTTATAGCAAGACTAGAAGCTATTAGATTATTACTTAATTTTACTTGCTACATGAACTTTAAATTATTTCAAATGGATGTGAAAAATATTTTCTTGAATGGTTATATTGCTAAAGAAGTATTTGTAGAACAACCCCATAGATTTGAAGATCATTTATTTCTAAATCATATTTTCAAATTGAATAAAGCTTTATATGGCCTAAAACAAGCACCTAGGATATGGTATGAAAGACTTAGCAAATTTTTGTTAGAGAATAAAATCAGCAGAGGTAGTGTAGACACAACACTGCTTTTGAAAAGAAAAGATAATGACTTTTTTGTAGTTCAAGTTTATATGGATGACATCATTTTCAGAGCTACTAATGAGAATTTTTGTCAAGAATTTGCTGAGTTAATACTGGATGAATTTGAGAGGAGTATGATGGGGGAGTTGACCTTCTTCTTTGGGCTTCAAATCAAGCAAAGCAAAGAAGAGATCTTCATCAACCAAACCAAGTACATTAGAGAAATACTAAAGAAGTTTGGTATGGAGAATGCAAAGGAGATTGGCACGTCGATGAGCCCTACAGGCAGACTTGACAAAGAAGAAAATGATAAGAGTATGAATAAAAAATTTTAGTGTTATTATTGGTTCTCTGCTTTACTTAACCGCAAATAGGCCTGATATATTATTTAGTATTTGCTTATGTGCAAGATTTCAATCTAACCCTAAAGAGTCCTATATGCTTGCTATTAAAAGAATTTTAAGATATCTAATGGAAACACAAAACTTAGGTCTATGGTACTCTAAACAAACATCAGTTGACTTAATTGGATTTTCAGATATTAATTGTGGAGGATGTGGAATTGATAGAAAAAGTATTAATGGCACATGCCAATTTTTAGGATTGAGCTTGATCTAATGATTTAGCAAGAAGTAAATTCGTTAGCATTGTCTATGATTGAGATCGAATACATTGCTGCTAGAAGTTACTGTGCTCAACTCCTTTAGATTAAGTAACAGCTCAAGGATTATGGTATTGAGAAAATAAATTTCATTAAAATGTGATAACACTAGTGCCATCAACTTAACAAAGAACCCCATTCAACATTCTAGAACAAACATATTGAAATTAGGCATCACTTTATTAGATATCACATTCAAAATAATAACATTATACTTGAATTTGTATCTAATGAAAATCAATTGGATAACATTTTTATAAAATCTTTAAATGAAGAGAGATTTAATCTAATTAGAGATGAATTAGGAATTTGTGATCGTCTTCAATGATAAAATCTCTTAGTATCTTTTTACTTATGTTTTGATGGACTTGATTCATGTGTTCTATAAATTTGTTGAATTTATTTTGAATTTTTATGAATTCTTGAAAAATTTGGCTCGAGCCGGCTCGACTGTGCAGTCGAGCTGACTCGATGAGGTTCGAGCTAGCTAGACATGTTAGGACCCAGTTTTTAAATCATACCAATCTTTCTCAAACCCTGTTCCCTTTCATCCGAGCCTACCCACTCCGAGCTTTTCTCGGCTCTAACCCTAATATTACCCTCCAAAATCCTATCTCTCCTCCTCATCCAACCCTCAAATCCTTGGGATCTCCAAACCATGGCACCCAAATCCCACACAACCAAGGCAAAGAAGTATCGAGCAATGGCTCCACACAAGACCCATTCCAAGAAGCAGCACCAAGATGCAGCATGATCAGCCCCTCCTCCTTGACCTCTGCTCTGACTCGATTTCTATGGCATCCGGAGCTATTACAATCGGAAGAAAGTTAATTTTGAGTTTTTGGACAAACAAGGATTTCTGATTGGAACATGGATTCGACAGTAGGATTGGGAGATGATATGTTCACTCGAGTTACCGACCTATCCTCATCTTATTAGAGAGTTTTTTGAAAATCTAAGGTTAGATATTGAGTCTATTAAGTCAATGATGAAGGGCATTGAGATTATTTTGGACCAAAGAAGATTAGGGCATGTTCTGCAAATGCCCTCCTCTGGACTCCAAGCTGTGGAGTTGTCGAATGATTTTGATGGAATGAAGAAACTTTTCGATAGGAATCTTTCAAAAAAATTTGACATTCACAATGCCAATCTCTTGCTCGTTGAACTAAAGCTTCTTTACAGCATGATCAGTCAAATTTTTTCCCATAGACAGAGAGATTTGACTGGATTTCTTCGAGGGATCTGGGCATGATGTTTCACATTATTGAGGGTACTGCTATAAATCTATCCTTCTTTATGATCGAGCAGATGAAAAATACTATAGAAAAATCTAAGAGTCAGGCTTGTCTCCCATACAGAATAGTCTTCACTCTGATATTCAGAGAAACAGGTATTGAGTTAGATGGAGAGAACTGCAAGCTACTCAAACATACTGACTACTACTCCATCCACACTCTCCATCGCATGAAGTTTCATAAAGAGGAAGATGAATGGATCAGAGGAGGTGAAGAAGAGTAGCCTGAAGAAGTTTCTGAATCTTCCTCCTCCTCACCCTCAGATTCTGCAGAGCCATCCTCCCCTGCACCTGCAATAGGACCGTCATCCCCTGCTCCTGCACCGACTCCGAGATCTATAGTTGGTGAGCATTATCCTGCTTTCCCTCACACACCTAGAGTGCCACATACCTTTTCTACAGAGGAAGCTATGGATAAGATGATAGATCGCATGAGGAGCATGTTTGCTGACTTCAAGTCTCAGATTTTACAGAGCCATGAGGCACTTCTAGAGCAGACTCGGACTCAATTTCAGCAACTTTGTGGTGAGTTTCTGAGGATCATTTTGAGATTTGAGAGTTTAGAAAGAGTCATGGACTACAGAACTATCGCGGACCTAAGGACTGATCTCTCAAATATTCGATAGTACATTTTTCAGAGTCTTGAGGAGATGAAAGTATCTTTTGAGGGGCAATTTGATTCTTTCATGCAGCAGATGAGCATCTTATCTCAAAATATAGATATATTGAAGAAAGACTGCATGGGACAGTTGAAGAGGTCGGTCAAGTGAAAGCTGAGGTCATCAAAATTCTTAGAAGGGCTGAGGGGATTATGATATCATAGCATGGCAGCACAGAGCTTTTTGTCATAGGGATTCGGTGATTTCAGGTGTAGTTGGATCAGCTGTGGTCTCAGATATCTCCTTCTATCATTTAGACCAGACCTTCCCCTACACCCACATCCTCTTTCAGGCCCCCCTTCAGTGCCATGATTAGGCCTGGCACTGGTTTTCCACCCCTTCGCTCTGAGCCTTTTGCTAGAATCGGGAGCAAGATATCAGCTTCTTCCTCCTAATCATCTTATCCTCTTGACCCCATTATCGAGGAAGTGCCGGATGAAGACTAGAGTAGTTACCTTGGATTATCCTTATGTTAAACCTAGTTTTATATTTTGGTTGGCTTCTTTTGTAATGCATGTTGTATTGTTTGGATAGCATCTTTTGTAAACAATACAATAATTAATGAATATCTACTTTACTTGATCTTGCTATGTAATTTGTGTCTTCTTGTGAATGTTTTTTTGTGAATGACTATCAAATTATACCTTAAACACATCTTATAAGAATTTTAATTAGAATTAAATCATATTAAGAAAGTAAGTCGAGCCTAGAAATCAACTTGGAGAAGAAAGGCTATCAAAAGACTCATGATATGCTTGGCATGCTTACGTCTTATTGATTCTGATAACTTTCTTACGAATAATTATAAGCTTTTTGATGTTGACAAAAAGGAGGAGAAAGATTAAATTGTGCATATCTATCAAACTCAATTTATCCATTAAATTATCCATCAAACTCAATTTCTTATGAAATAAAAGTGAAACGTTAAAATCTGATTAGATACTATTAAAATTTTTGTCCTGAAAATCACCTCATAAGATGCATCTATTGAGGGGGAGCTGAAATTTCAATGGTAAATAAAAGGTTCACACATGTAAATTTTGTAAAGATACAACTTTCTCAAATATAAAACTATTTGTGCAAATGGTATATATTGAATTATAAAAAGCCATTACATTTATGCTATATACTGAATAATTTTATATATATA
This sequence comes from Elaeis oleifera, assembly GCA_000441515.1. Classification (NCBI taxonomy): domain Eukaryota; kingdom Viridiplantae; phylum Streptophyta; class Magnoliopsida; order Arecales; family Arecaceae; genus Elaeis; species Elaeis oleifera. The sequence continues at coordinate 157,134 of KE505415.1, forward strand.
TATACTATATGCTCAATATTTTGCCATCATCAAAAAGGGAGAGATTGTTATCTCTGAAAATGAATTTGATGATCACAAAATATTAGAGTATATTTCGATACTAATATTCTTTCATGTATGGCAAACAATACTTTTGTAGAAGAAAAAGATTATTTGGAGACTCTAAATTTAATTGAAGATCATTTAAGTCAAGAGAAATTGAGTTTGGAGAGTCTTGACATAAAAAAAAATTATTTGAGAAAATCATATCGACTCTGTCAAAAATCAAGCCAGCTCTGGCATGATATATCTTCAAAGTTTTGGCTTGGCATGCAGTCGAGCCAGCTCGAGGTGGATCCAGGCCGACTCTCTTCAGATGACAGAAAAAAATTTATGGTTCTACGAGCCAAGCTAGCTCGAAACTGGAATCGAGCCAGCTCTCTTAGGTCGGCAGAAAGTTGATTTTTCAAAAATACAAGCCAAGCCAGCTTGAAGACAGATCCGATCTGACTCTCTCAGAAAAATAGAACGTCGATTTTTGGAAGAAGCTGTTGAACCAGCTTGAAGAGTGATCCAAGCCAGCTCTCTCATTTGAATAGAATGTTGAATTTTAAAAGTACTGTTCGAGCCGACTCGAGATTAATCCGAGCTGACTCAACGATGTCTGACAGCCTCAATAGATAATTTTTCAGATGTGATTTTTTGATCAAAAAAAGCTCCCAACAGCTATTTCCACCTCCAATGGTCACCAACAGCTAGTTTCAAGTTCAAATCACTCAAAAGTTGGAGAAAATCATCAAGAGATAGACGAAAAGCCAAGGAAAGAGAGAAGTAGAATAGTTCATCGCTAAAAGAAAAAAAATCTGCATTCAAAGCTAATCAAGAGTGTCCACCAACTTCCAACTACATTTCTCTTGATTTTTTAGAGTATTAAAGAAGAGGGACAAAGAACATTGATTGCTAGCATTCAAGTCTCCAACCATCGAGCTTCAACAACAACAATTCAACCTTCCTTAAGGGTTTCTTTGTTGTTCTGTTTTCATTTCTAATTTGCTAGGACTGAAACTTGAAGGGATAAATTTGTATCAAACTAGGATTAGTTTGGAGAGCTTTGAGATAAGGCTTGTAAAGATTTTGATTAGTTGACCTGAGTTAAAATCAATTAGATTTGTTTGTGAGTCTGGTGAAAACAAACACTCTGTAATCAGATTGATTATAGTAAAAATTCTCAAAGAATAGTTTGGAGAGTAGATGTAGGTGCTTGAGGTGCACCGAACCACTATAAACTTACTGTGTTTGTGTGATTGTGATCTCTTTTTCTTTCTGCATTTAGTTTCAGCTCATTTAATTACTGCATTTTCTGTTTACTTATCTTTCTACATAGCATATATTATCTTTAATTTGAAAAAAATTTATCAACACAATTCAACCCCCCCCTTGGGTTGTCCTATTAGGCAATAGACTCCTCCATGGGATAAGAAGAAGGGTAGCATTGATTGTTAATGTCAGTAGTAATGAGAAGGGGGGAAGGAGAGGAGGATGAGAAAAGATTTCTTCCTTTGTCGCCCCCTTTGTAATGCAACGAGAAAAGATTTCTATGTTTGGATGGATCTTCTTAGCAAAATGAAGAATATAGATGACTGAGAGGATTGCAGTTTCATCAGGACTGTTTCTTAGCACTTATGGATAAAAAAGAATTAATTATTTAAAAATTGGATATAAGATATGAAAAAATATTTGATCTAAATACTAAATATAGAAAGCAATGTTAAGACGTGAAATTTTAAAGAATATGATCGCATGCAAGAAAGAAAAGTTTGTACTGATTGGATCGTGGGGGCTTGTGGTTGGAAAAAATATAAAATCGCTTTATTACAGGACGACTCTATAAGTCACTCTATAATAGGATGACTTATAGAGTTGCTCTATTTTAGGATGACTTATTAGTTGCTGACTCCACCTTCCATATGGTGTGAATGGTAGTGAGTTAGCACATAAAGTCGCCCTATGATGGGGTGACTTTATTTTGGATAATATTTTGATAAATATTTTAGAAAGAGCATTATTTTTATAATTATTTTTAAATTAATATTATTTAGATAAAATTATCATAGCTACGTGGTACTCAAACCTGGACACTATCAGCAACCACCTTAAACTCAGTTCTAATAGAGTTTAGAGAAGAGAAGGCTTAAAGCTTCAATTAAGGATTTCATAGGGACACCCATGTTTATCTACCAAAGCTTCCACAATCATTCCTTGATTTAGGCCACTTCAATAGGAAATAACTAGCCCTAAATGGAATAAACTGCTAGTAGATTTTACAAATCAAGCATCACACAAGTACGATCATCTCATAGGAGCAAAAAGTCTAAAACCATGTGATAAAATCAAGTCAAAATTTAGGGATGGCATTGGGCTAGGTTCATGATGGATTTCTAACTATCCAAACCCAAACCGAAATACCCAATAAACTATCCAAACCCAACACAAACACTATCCAGATTGGATTTTTTTGCTCAAATCTATCTCAATCAGGTATCGAATAATTCGGATTTACACAGTTCAAACCTAATTGAGTCACATTAAATATTTTTTTTATTTTGTCAACTCTAAAGCCATACTACCATTCCATAAATTATAGCCGTCTTAAATACGTAAAATTCAATAATACTTAGTTCAACAACACTTAGTTCTATATTCAATCAAAATAAATTCAAATTATCTTAAGCAAATAAAATTCAACAATGCTTAGTTCCATAATACTTAGTTCTATACTCAATCAAAATAAAATTCAAACACAATATAAATTTAATAGATCAAAACATTCAATAATAACACTTAGTTCCAATATCTTTGGAGTAAATAAAACACAAACATAATTTAAAAGCACATCTAAGTTTCAAGTTCTAAAAAGACTTAAGCAACAATTCTCGATTAATCCTTAGTTGCAACATCATTCTTCATCCGATCTACCTACAAACAATTAATCATTATTAGTGATAATTGATTATAGTGATCGATAAGAATAGAATTCATTAAGAGAATTACTATAAAAAACTTATACTTCAGCTGCTGTCTTCAAGTACAAAATCCTCAAAAATATGACAAATCTCCTTTTGCTCTCCTCTGAAAAGTGTAGTACTAATACCTGTACAAAATAAAAATCAATTTACATAAATAATCATCACATCAAATAAAGAAATTCAATTAAAAAAAAGTAATAGCATACAATACATGAAAATACCTCTATCCAATCAATTGCTATCACAAACCAAGGCTTCTATAATTTCAGGATGTAATCGCTTGTGGTATAGAGTCAACAACCTCCCACTAGTGCTAAAAGCAAATTTAGAAGTCACGATAGACACAGGAATGCCAACAAATCTTTAGCCATCTTTTGTAATATTGGGTACTTAGATCTATTATTTTCCATCAAAGCAAGATATCAAAATTAGGAGATCGAGGTATTTCATCCTCCTCCAGGTAGTGATCCAATTCAATTTTTGCCGAAGTGCTTTTGACCTTCTTCTTCCCCTACACATACAAATCAAAATGAACCAATTGATCATTCATAGGTCCATGATTACTCTGCATTGAACAGGAGTCTTTCTCATATTACCTTTCCATATTAACCCTAAATTGATACTCATTAAGCAATTCATAACAAACTTCAGATTACTTCTCAATCTTTCAGTAGCCATATCCTCATAAATTTTGCTAAAATAATACTCAATCAAGGATATTTTGAACCTCGGATCTAAAATTGTGGCAACCTCATCAAAACATGAATCTCATCCCAATATTTTTTGAATTTAATCAATATTTTCTTAGCCATTTTCTCAATCACTTCAAAAGGAGACTCAAGCCACTTAAGCAACTCTAATCTCACATCACAAATTTTTGAAAATACAAATTAGCTATTGAAAATTTGGTACCAAAAATACCTCAGCCACTGTATAAATAATTTCAATCTATGATAAACTTCCTAACCAAGTACCCAATCATTATAACTAGAACAATATTTAAATCCTGTCTCACATTATTTCAGTCTAGAAAAATATCTTTATATATCAAAGCAGTCTTCAATATTAAGAAAGTTGAGTTCCACCTAGTTGGACAGTCAAGACTCATCTTTTTGGTATAATGAACTCACATTTAGCAAACTATTTCTTCAAACTTTTTACACCTCTTAGGTGATGCGGTCTAATACCCCACACTATCATGAATATTTCTATCTCTTTCTTAATCACCTTTAAATCATTCTTTATAATTAAATTCAATATGTGAGCATAATAACGCATATGTAAGAATCTATCAGACTATAATAAATTAGGTACTAAACTGCAACTTATCCTTCAGACATCAACCATTGCATCATTGGGGCTACAATTATCTAAGAAAATTGTCGATAACTTAGTATCAATATTTCAATCCAACAAACACTCAATAAGTACCTCAGCAAGGTTCATTGTAGTATGTGGAGAAGGAATATTAGCAAACCTATTAAAAATCATAAATTATTAGCAACTATGTAAAATAAGTCACTTAAGCACATCAAATATAAAGTATATAATATAAGAATCACTTACCTAAGAATTTGACTTTGTAATGCCCAACAAAGTGTGCAGTAACAACCATATAACCTCGCTTTTAATTACTTGCTATCCACATATCTGTAGTGATTGCTACCATACTTCCATTCTTCTCAATCAAATTTGTTAGTTGTCTCTTCTCCTCCTTATAAATAGTCTTGATTTTATCCTTGATAGTATTTCGAGTAGGAATCTTGAACAATAGTTGCACTACATTCAAAAATCTCCTAAATTCAACATGGTCCACCATGCTCAAAGGATAATCACACTACTACAAAAAAGGCTATGACAGTACTTATACCGTAGCAGTTTCTAAAACCACTGCCATAGAACCTACAGCAATGGTTATTCATAACCACTACGATGGGTATGACCTACGGTAGCGGTTATGAATAATTGCTGCCATAGATTTTACTTACCGCAACAGTTATAAATAACCACAGCGGTAGGTAAAATCTACAGCAGTGGTTATCCATAACCACTACGGTAGGCGTAAACTACGGCAGCAGTTATTTGTAACCATCACAGTAGGCATAACCTATGACAGCAGTTATGGATAATCGTCATCGTAGGTCGGACCTATCGCTGGTCTCTATAACCACTGTCGTAGGTTATACCTATCGTAGCTGCTATGAGTAACCGCTGCCGTAGGTGACCTATGGCAAAGATTAACCGCTGTCGTAGGTAAAAACTTTGTTATTCCATAATTTTTGATCCAGAGATCGGATTTCAATGATCTTTTTGTGATTTCATATAATTTTTTGAGATCTACGTGGCTACAACAATGATTTTGTGAAAATATATCATTTTACCCTTCAAATTGGAGTTTTAAAGAAATTTAGTTGATATTTATAAATATTTTTGGATTACATGAACCTATAATAATAAAATCGAATTTCAATTACATCTTCACCGTTCATTATCTAAATAATTATTGTTAGAGTATCTTCATAAAAGATGATCTCGATCTGGTAGCTCTAGCTTTATCGATCATTAAAATTAATTTCGATGATCACGAATGACTGCACGATGATCTGATAGATAGAGACTACCGATTGATTCAAAATTTATGATGATGATCTCGATGAACTTTGTAGCACACTATCAAAATTTTACTTCAATCGGACATCAATAGTATGATCAATTTAGCATGAAATAATTTTGATCGTTAAATAAAAATGACTGATCATAAAGCCAATCGACGTTCGATTGAGATGATTTTTAGATAAATAATTTTGTTAGTACTTTAATCATTTGTATGGCGGTGATCATAAAATTTAAACCATATGTATATGTTGGAATCATATATGCATGGTTAAAATTTTACGATCATCACAGTACAAACGATCAAAATAGTAGCAAAGATCATTTATCTAAAAAATCATCTTATAATCAGATGCCATTTGATCTTTTCATCATGTATTTTTATTTAATGGATTAAATCATCCCGTGCTAAATTGACCATGATAATGATGTCCGATTGAAGTAAATTTTAATAGTATAATAAAATATCATCGAGATCATCGTTACAAGTTTTTAGATCCATCGATGATCTCTATTTATCAAATCATCATGCGATCATTCGTGATCGTCAAAATCAAATTTTAATGATCGACCTATCTAGGACTGTCAAATCGAAGCGATATTTTGTGGTGATACTCTAACAATAATTATTTAGATAATAAATGGTGAATATGAGCTTTAAATTAAAATTATACCATATTCAAAAAAATAAAAAAAATTATATTCTACCTCTATACAGTAGTTGCGTAATAACTGTTGCTATAGATCTATGGCAACAGTTTACTAACCATTGTGATCATATCATACTTATGGCAGCGATTTGATAAAATCGCTACCATATCTCCACCTATGGCAGCAATTATCACCAACCACTGCCATAGGTTGATGTGTAGCAGTGATTATCTATAACCATTACGATAGATCTACCTTATGGTTGATTGTGATAGTCTCATATCGGTTGTGGAAGAAATGAATGATTTGTATATAATGATATAAGTAGTCAACTAGCAACAGCATGGGCTTGAGCATTTCGTGATCTCTCTCTTTACTCGGGCCCGACCGCCACCCCTTGCCGCTGCTGCCACCCATCCGCCGCTCGCCAGCCACTGCCCCACCGCCGCCGCCGCCCGACAGGCCCGTCAGTCGCCAGTCCGATGGGCCCACCATCGGTCACCCCTCCCATCAGCTGTCGTTGGTCGACCATCGTCCATTACCTACCGACCATTTTAGCCAGTCAAAGGCTATGGTAGGGGTTACGGCAGCGGTTTGGTAACCGCTGCCGTAGTATCTATGGCAGCAGTTGGATAACCGCTGCCATAGCCTTTATGACAGTGGTTGCAAAATCACTGTCATACCTTTCTATGGTAGCGGTTGACACAACCACTGTCATATCTTTAAAAATCACTGCCATAGGTCTATGACGACGGTCATAGTGGCAGTGGTTGTTTAACCACTGTCGTAGGCTATGACAGTGATTTTTTGGGCTACGACAGTAGTTTTCAACCGCTGTTATAGCTCTATTTTGTAGTAGTATCATGGAGAAGGATCATGTCAGTCAGCTCTCTATTTATAGTTTCTTGATTCAATAAGTAAGCTAATATTATTTGTGTTCCATCCTTTGTAAGATTATTCATCAAATTTTTATTTAATATCTCCATATCTCCTTCTCGGATATACTTTGTAGTGACTAAGCAAATGTCTCATTCTATTTTTTGAGTCATCACTGAGCAGCTTAGTATAATAGTTGCACTTTGCCTTTGGAACTCTGTGAACTTCAACATTTGCAAAATGGCTCCGAACGCTGCTTCTTAGTTTGTCATTGTTTCCAACTTCTCTTTGATATTGGCTAGTTGCTCCAACCATATGTATAGATTGGTCTAAATTTGCACCAGTAGTAGCCAGCATACTAGGCACAGATGGGTGTATAGGCTTGTCTGAATTTATAGTAGTAGTAGAAATACTAATAGACACAGATGGTTAACCCATTTGAGTAGTGCTTTCTCCTTCTGTTGCCATGCAAAACTCCTACTTTTTCTCCCTGCATAATATATCTATTTTATAAGTGTATGAATAAATATAAGAACTCTGACCAACAAGCAACTCTAGTAAGCAAATGCAATTACTAAGAAGAGCAGCAGCTTGCTAATTAATGCAAAAGACAACAAAATGACATCATAAACACAACTTTACTTTATCTAATCATTTCCTAATCAACTTCTATTTATCAAGTAAACTTGCATAAAGGAGAAAAAATATAAGTATCTTCCTTCTTTTTTCCCCATACACACACACTATAAAAGTACCCATCATTATTAGCTGAGAATTGAAAACATCCAAAACTCATTATTTATACAAGCTTAACACATCAGGAAGAAGCATAATTGCATAAAAATAAAATTCGAATCATATTCACCACAAACCAACACAAAAAGAACAGAACAACCAATATCCAGAAATAAAATATCAACCAAATTAACAAAAACAAAATATTAAAAAATAATAATAATAATGAAGCATGGATGGTGGAAAAGACTAAAAATATCATCAGATTATCCATCATTAGGAATAGAGGAGGCTGGAAAGACTAAATATATCTCAAATAGAATTGAACTAATGGCTAACGGATGATGGACTGATGGCTGGCTGACTGATGAATTGACAGTTGGCTGACAAATTGATAGTGGTGTCACTACTGACCAAAGAAAGGGACAACGAGACAGTTGGTGGATGGTGGTGTGGGTGTGGCCGACTAACCCTATGGGATTATGGGTGAGGAGGGTTTGGTTTGCCATTTTATACTTTATGCTTATGGGGCGGCGGCTGAAGAGAATAAGAGAAGGGGAGAAAGATGGGAATGAATGAATAAGTTAGGATTAGTAACTAGTAGATGGTAATTAATAAAATATATTTAATATAATATATATATATTAAAATATTAAAATAGTTTGGATCCGATTCGGATCGGATATCGAATCGGATGAATAACTACCCAGTCCTGACCCAAATCTAAAGTTAAGCATTCGGATTTTGCCCAAACCCAGTTAATGCATTAGCTATCCGATGCAATCAGGTCAGATCGGGTTGGATATCCCTAGGTTTAGATTTTGTTGCCATCTCTAAGTAAATCTTATGAGGTAAATATGCTTAAAATCATAAAAACTAAAATGAACTAGTTAAGGCATATGATAACGAGGACACTGAAAAAGTACATGCCTACAAAACCATGGCTTGATATATTCTTATAGGCATATGTGGCTATCCTCACTATGCCATACAACATCATGCATCATATACATGTGCAGATGTGGTGGTGCACACTAAAAATTCAAAATTTCTAAAATATTTATAGAAACTTAAAATATACCAAAATCATTAAGGGATTCTAACAATCTTCTATATGTTTTTGGAATTTTGAAAGGGAGAGAACTATGTTACATTATGTACCATGTCTTCGATAAAAAGTTCTTTCGAACTTGAACATTCATCAAGCATGAGAAAGCTTCAAGTCACATGGAGTCATAAGTGACATAGGTCTTGAACTTGAACCCTAATGTGCAAGTGTTATTAAGCTAGGTGCATAAATCTAGACCACAGACTTGGGTTATTCTAGGTGGCACATATTGTTATATGCCTACATCTTAGATTTAATGAGCACTCTAGAGCTATTCCTAATTCTCATAGGAGGATATATAGGAGTTCCACATCGATGATCCAAGTTATTGGATATGATTCAATCTCTCAAACTACTTACACAAATAATTATATGATTTGGAGACCCCTAACTTATTCATCAAGTATTAAAAATTTAGACAATTTAAATAATATGAAGCCATACATATTTTTGTGACTATTTGATGCAAAGGCTAGGTGTCTCTAAATCATATGATTTTCAATATGTGAGTAGTTTAGAGGTAATAGACCACATATCCAAGGGCTCAAATCATCAGTATGGAACTTCTATCATCTAATCTAGATCTTACTAAAGCTAAATAGAGATCTACTAGAGTATAGCTAAATCAAGCTCTTAATATATATTATTAATATACTCAATGAAGAAGGGATGAGGTGGTTTGGTTTTTCTTTAATTAACTTTCTCATCTTTTCCGCACCACCATACTTAACCCAAAGTTTTCCCTTTCTGAGACCGGCATTTTTTTGGATCTTGTCTGGACATGTCACGGTCTCCTTGATGGTGTCCCATCCATGTGTGGCGAAGGAGAGTGAAGACGAGACAGATGGCAAGGGTTGGTGCATGTGGGTGTGCCATCAGTATCAAATGAGTCAGAAAGTGATTAAAGGAAGGATGAAAAATAATGTGGATAAAGATGCCTTGACCTTCAAGGATGAAAAATAATGTGGATAAAGATGCCTCGACCTTCAAAGACTTTCACTAACATCACATCACTACTTAATGGATAAGGGGGTGTAGCATTGGGCTACATTATATGGATGGAGCGATAGGTTATGATATAAGGATGTAGTAGCAGGTTATGATAAAAATCCAAATTACACCTACTTGCAGAATAAAATGAAGAGTAAAATTAAGATAAGATAAAGATGCATTAGATTGATAGAAAGGTCTCCTTATAAAGTATAATTTTATTTATTTATACTAACATATAATAATTATACACTCTGATGGATGCTCTTAGATCTAGCCTCTACTCCTAGTAGTTCTAGTAATTTTCGTCAATTATATTCCACTATGCACGTTCGCCAGCACAGTTGCTCAGCAACTATCAAGCCAATGGTCGTATCTTTTAGTCTAAGATATAGTTTTGTATTTGAGATTATCCCTAAGATTGCTTTAATGATCTTAATCTATTTTCATGTATTGAGATTATCCTTGATCGAACTTCTTCAATCTACATCTCCATATTTGGTAAAATTTATTATAGTCGAGCTCTCCTAGTTCTAGCAAGGGTCACATGAGTCTTATATACTTTGATTTTGTCAAACTCGATCCTCATGGTGCTTGCTCTTGTCTGTTAGCTAAATTGTTAATGTAGGGCGTAAACATCCTGGCGCCAATCCATTCTCAATAGATCTAGTTTAACCAAATTGTTGGGGATAATCCTTGCCCTTGGCTCTCAGATCTAGACTATACTTTTGGTAGTTCTAGTAATTTTTGCTAATTATTTTCACTGTGCACGTTCCCCAGCATAGTTGCTCTATAACTATTAAGTCGATGGTCATATCTTTAAGTGGATATAGTTTTGTATTTGAGATTATAATTAAGACTACTTCAATGATCTCAATCTATTTTCATGTATTGAAATTATCTTATCGAATGTTTTTGATCTATATCTCCATATTTGGTAAATTTATTATGGTCGAACTCTCCTTATTCTAGCAAGGGTCACATGAGTAGGGCTGGAACTAGACCGGGCTGGGTCAGGCCATACCCCTTGCCTGAGCTTGGCCCAAAAATTTTTTCGGATATCAGGCCAGGCTTAGGTCTGATTATTTGAAAAAAAATAGGCTCAAACTTGGTTCGAGCCCGATTGGGCCAACCCGACACCCTTCCTTCACTGCATCGAACCTTCTTCCATGTCCACTCCATTGGCTGCCACCCACGCCGATCCCCCCAACTGCGCCCACATGATCGTCGTCGAGTCCATCTGCTGTCGCTGGAGCACCCACCCCTCATCGATGATGGCACTGCACTGATCCCCTCCTTCATGTCCCCTCTATTGGCCGTCACCCATGCCGAGCCCCCCAGCCATGCTTGCATGGCCGCCGTCGTGTTCACTTGCAGCCACTGGAGCACCCACCTCTCTACGATGACCACCGTATGCCGACCCCCTCCTCCATGTCCCCTCCGTCGGCCGCCATTCACATCGATCCCCCTAGTCGCTCCTGCACGACCGCCATCCCGTCCACCTGCTGCCACTGGAGCACCCACCCCTCTCCAACGACCACCACCACGCCAACCCCCTTCTCTATGTCCCCTCTATCGGTGCGAGATCCATGTGAAACTGTGAACTAGGGCAAATCTCAGAGCATATGCATGGTGGATAGCACGCAATCGAGAATTTGTGAAATACAAAGGGTAACATGGTGTGTTATTCGAACGGAGGAACAGAACAGAAATTTATCGAACTCTCGAGGATCAGGCTTGATCAGGCCAACTCAGATGACTAATTGACTTGGACCAACTCAGATGGCTGAACCTATTTGAGATTTGCCTTAATCAGGCTTAAATTCGGGCTCGAACCTGGGCCGGATCCAAGCTAGGCAAAAGAGCGAGCCTGGTCTGAAAGAAAAATAGGCTCTATATTTAGATCCAAGCCCAATCTGAATTATTTCAAATTGAGCCAGAAGCCCGACCTGAAGTCGACCCAGCCCGATGGGCCTCGGGCCGGCCCGAGCCCACTTCCAGCCCTACACATGAGTCTTATTTGCTCTGATTTTGTCAAACCCGATCCTCATAATGTTTGCTCTTAGTTGTTAGCTAGATTGTTAATATAGGGTGTAAACACCCTGGTACCAATCCATTCTCAATACACTTAGTTTGACTGAATATTTGGGGATAGAAACCAGGGGAAAGATAAAGGCCTTGATGGCCTTGTCCCACGGATGGGTATAAGCTGACCTTGTTACTTGTTGCAACTGGCCCTTAGTTGTCGAGTTTAGACAGAGTGGGAGGGTGAGTAAGATATGCTAGTGGAATGGGAAAAAGATACTGAGTAAGATAGGTTTCAAATTCTTTCTTGAAGGGTGACAATGATGTGCAAGGATTTCCTTGCAAGTAATACTCTTTTATTCATTGTTTCATTACAATTGATACTTCTGCTGGTGCCTCAGTGAACAATACTCAAAAGGTAATTAAAAGAATTGAATGTGAGATGACTGGTTAGCATAGATGAATAACTAATAGAAAAAACAAAAAAGATGACAACAAATTCCCATGAGCTCAAGTGTAGATGTCCTCATATTTATGTTTGATATAGGCCAAAAGTTAGATATTCGCCCAGCTATATTCTTATGCATAAATTCCATCCTAAACGAATGGTGTAAGGGTATGTTTGGAAACTTCAGGACTGGATGGAATTTCCTACATAAATCGGGCATGATCGCCGACCCAGCCCATGGTCTTCTAAAGACTCATCCTAATCTTAGCTTGAATCCCATCTATAGGCCTATTCATCTATAGGAAGAAAAAGATAGATTGCCATAGGTCTTTTTTTCCTTCATAGGATTTGGGCTAAGAAGATATTGGACTAATATGGGCCTACTCAAATACACTAGCCACTCTATAAATCTAATAGGAAATCTTACTCAAATCTTCTGGATTTAGGGCTTGCTTGAAAATCTAGCAAGATTGGCTGAATTTTCATTGGATCATGAATTATATTGCCGCAATGCTTCGGACTGAGGAGTAGTGAAGATAGTTGGTAATGATCTGAGGAGGATCTAGGCACTCCCCAGAACCTACAAGAAGTTCGGTCACTGAAGATTCTCTAATGGAGGATCCTTTGATGCTTAAGTCAGTCGGAACTTTGGGAATAGAAAAAGAGGAAAGCAGCAAGTAGGGGCTTCTTAGCTCAAACAAAAATCACCGAAGGGTCCTCAGTCTCCTTTTTATAAAAGAGGGAGAAGTACGTTACCTTAACCATCGGTAACCGTTCTGGAGAATCGTGGCTCACGATCTGTCATGAGTAATGACAATTAATGGTGTTAAGTCGTACGCCACGTTCGGCTATAACTATCCGAAGTTTCGCTGTAACCGTCCATTATTAAAGGGATGTGGAGTCGGCCCACATTTTTCTCGTAACGGCTCAGGGTCCCGAGTTCTTCGGAAGTTGTCGCTGAAGTCACCGGCCTAAATCTGACTAGGTGGTCAGATATGGCATGATATGGTCCTCAGCTTGTGGCCGAGGAGGAGAATCCGATGTGGTCGCCTGCCTCTTAGTTCTCGAGAAATCGAGCTAAGGCTATGATGGCGAGGATTCTCTCACTGAAGGAGTGGGACATTCAAATGAAGCTAGCAACCGAGGTCAACTAATGGACCTCAGTCTTTGGCCGACAACCACGTATGACCAGAACCTTCTAGGACATATAACATTAAGTAGCAATGTCCAAAGATGAGCACCAAAGATAATGATCGAGGTGGTATGACCCCATAATACTTGCTCCCTACTTTCGAGCTTGAGATTATTATCTCAGGAGAAGGAAGTAGTAGTCCTTGTGATGTGTCTTCGGCATTTGTCTAGATCACTGAATATGAGTTGTCTAGATTTTAGGTGAATCGACATGTTTCTTCATACTTCATGGAGCTGAATCAACACGTCGCTTCATAAATTCCGGCATCAATTTGATAAGTCACTTTGTGAATTGCACCTTAATTATTGGGAAGATTCGGCACTTTGCAAATCCCAGTGCATTTATGAGGGGTGGCGGCTCGAGGCTAATCATTATTTTAGCTTGGAGAGGTTTTGGCGATTATGAGCCAGCTAACCAGGAGTCACCACACATACAATGTCGGTTGGTCCGACGCCATTTCGCTTGGATTGGTCTGCATGGTCGGATCAAAACAGTGGTGCATCAAAAGTTGCTTGGTCAAATGACCTTGATCTGAGACATGTAGGTGACATCCAACGGCTTGGGGATCCGATGTAGGCCATTGATGGGCAGTATATAGAGGCTTGTCCTCCTTCAGTTTCAATTCTTTTTGTTGCCAGCTCTTTTTGCTACTCTCTTGCTGCTTCTGTATCCTGTCCGTCAGAGAATTTCTGCTGCTTTCCATGCCATCTTCTTCCCCAGCTTTGGCGGTCATTTTTTGATCAAGCCCCCATTTTTTCAGTTCTCCTTCTTCAAGTCTATTTTCGATTGGTCCTTCTTCTTTCACTTTTCTTTCTTTTGTCTATTTTCTTATTTGTCCCCTTTCAGCCTCTTTTCTTTCTACAATGTCTTCTAGTGGAGAGGATCAGGATGAAGTCGTCAAGACAGCTAGGATTCTCAGTTGCCTCCTCCTTAGTCCAAGTCTGAGGATAGTCCTTAAACCACTATCGAGGTTGCTTCCTCATCCAGGCACTGAGGTCCCGAAACATGCAGGGCAGAGGGTTCTATTCGGGGAATCAGGGACTTCTTCAGCCTCGGGAGTCAAGAGTTGTCCATTACTGAGGTCGACCTTCAAAGACTCTAATCTCAATACTCAATTCTTTCTGTTTTCTGACTCGAAGTCTCAAGTCGAATAGATTGAGTCTCAAGTGCTCCCAAGGGTCGAGTCATTTTGTACGAGGAGACTCTCCAAGCAGATCTTCGGTTACCTTTCCACCCTTCGCCTCTAATATTCTTGAGTTTTTTAAAATTCTTCCGATCCAGATCACTTCGAACTCCATTCAAATAATCATCATCTTCATCATTTTGTGTAATTGACTCGGTATCTAGCTAAGGACTTCACTCTTTAGGGCATTGTTCATCCTAAAGAGTCATCCCATGAGAAAGGGTAGTGGTATTTTAGTTCTCAATATGGATACAAGTTTATCACATGCCTTCCTTCCTCCGTTCATGATTAGAAAGGCCGGTTCTTCTTTGTTGGCTCGGATCTTCCTTAGGCCTTCAGTTGGATCTGGAGTGATCCTCGACTTTCTTTGAACAAGGAGAAGTTGGTCATCTGAGGGAATTAGGAGGACTACCATAAATTACTCGACATCATGGTGCCAAAGCTGAACGAGCTGGTGATCGAGCATAATCTTTATGATGTCGGCCTTAGTCCAGCCCTTCCTCGGGGTATGTCTGAGTCTTTTGCCAATTGCTTGATCTTCTTTGGTTTTTGTGTTAGCTTTTTATCTTTGGTCTTTCAGCGATGAGGCCCATGCTAGAGTCAATCAAATCATCCATCTAGAAGAAACGATTGAGCTCCACCTTGGAGGATGGTTCTTTGAAGAAGAAGATGAAGCCAACAACTTTTTTGACTCTGGCTTTACCTACCCTCAGTAGATCGGCTAGGACTTCTAGCACAGATCCTATACAGATCGATGACATGCAAGAAGTCATCATCACACTACCCCTAATCAGGGTAGCGCTCCCATTACTCCAGAGTCCATTCGGGAATTGACTCCACCACCTCTGCCTCGAGCTTCATCTCTGACTTGGTCTGACTCATTTTCAATCAATCCAGTTGCTCCTGCTCCCGCAACTTGGTAAGGAGCAGGACCCTCCTTGTCAGTGATTGAGGAGTTTGTCATCTTGATGAGGAGGTTCCAGAGAGATGATTCAACTCTCCACAACCACCAACTTGCTCAGGAGATGGTCAAGTTGATGCTACTGCCAATCGATTGGGCTGAGACAGAGGTCTGATCTCTGGACAAGACCTTGTCTTCTTCATTCAAAGATCTTCTGAAGGTAATCATCGACTTAATAGATTTCTTTCTTATATTTGAAGTTTCTGACTTTAATTTCTCCTTATAGCTAATGCATGATGTTGCTCACCTCAGTAAGGTGACCGTCAACCTCAACCAAGTCAAAAGAAAGCTCGAAGGAGATCTCCAGGATGCAGAGGCTCGGAAGAAGGCCTCAGAGAATGATTCATCTCGGGGCAAGGTCCGAGCTTCTGGCTGCAAAGGAGCGAATCACATAGCTTGAGGGCTTTTTGGCCTTAGAGCATGGGCTTGTGAAGTCACATCAGATGAGGATCGCCTAGCTTGAGGTGAGTCTTCAGCTGGAGAAGGCGGTGGTGAAGACTGCCGAAGATAAGATCAAGTTGGTGAAGACTCGAGCATGTTGAAAATAAATCCCTTACGAGTACAGAATACGGATCTTCACCCAAGATCTCAATGTCGATGATGATGTTGATACTATAAAAAAAGAAAGAAGAAAGAAGCATAAAAAATAAAATCAAAAATAATATGGATCAACTCAAGGCTTACCTCCATGGGACATATAAGCTTCACTATGAGAGAAAATAAATACAAGAAGAGATAACATCCTCTCAATCCTCATACATCAATCTCTCTCTCAACAAGAAGCATAAAGATCCTCACAAAGCTCTAGAAAAACTCAAGAAGACTCTCTGATCGCCTCCAAAATCCTCAACCCCTTTTCTATGCTCCATAGGTTGTCAGGCCACTTTTAAAGACCCTAAAACCCTATTAGGACTCCAAGATCAATCTGGACCATTTGATTGTGCCCGCATGCACCAGCAGCCACTAGATCGTGCACACCCACATGTGGACCGTGTGAATGGACTGCCTTCACCATACGTGGACCGCATGAGGCCCATGGTGGACCGCGCGCGCCTGCGGACCTACACCATGGGCTTCTCTGTCTTGGGCTTCACTACTGTGGTCAAATTCAAGATGCCAAAATCCAACAATCTCCATCTCGACTCAATATTCGGTCTCCACATAACTTTAAGAGCTTCTGGATGATCTCATCCCCATATCCCGGGATAAATACCTAGCTGCTTATGGATAGATAAATATGAGAGTCGAGCTAGACCACTCGATCTCATCTCCATCATGTATTATGACCTATCTGATCTGAGATCTGCTTAGGGTAGTCTCCTGCGATATTAGAAACTTCACTCTACTATATCATCTGTTATCTTTCCAAGTCGCCCGTCTCATACCCAATCCATCTATACCTAGAGCTTCACCTCGTATTGAGCTCCCACTGGCACCTTAAGCTCCACTTTGCACTGAGCTCTCTATCAAGAGGTAGTGTCCGGCATACTTCTTCTCCTTCATAACAACCTTCCTATCACGCACAATCTTTAAGATTCCATCATCAGCTCTCCATCTGTAGCTGCTTAAATCTAGTCTGCTCAGTGAAATCAGATTACTCTTGAAGCTAGGTATGATCGGACTTCACCCAACTTCCTCACTACTCCATCATATGTCTGCAAGCTGACTGTCCCAATACCCTTGATCGCACAGCTCAATCTATTCGATAAATAAACAGTACCCTCATTACTCTCTAGGGAGTCAAACAGCTCCTCTCTATAACAAACATGATGCAAATATGTCGAATCTAAAATTCACTAGAGAGAAAATAGATACCTCATTCGAAACTAGAAGAACATCAAATTTTTTAGTGTCACTACTTTGGACTGCTGTCGTAGTAGCCTTCATTCGATTTCTGAGCTATGAGCAATCTCTGACTTGATGTCCCAACTCATCATATTGATAGCATCTGATCTTGTTGAAGTCCCCTAACTTAGATCTGAACCACCCATCTAGCAATCTTCTATCGCTTTGTCCTCTACCACTACCACCTCCAGTCACCACCAAAGTCAAGTTGCTGCCTGAACTCGAAGCTCGATTCTCTCATCTGAGAATTTTATTCTGGAGTAATGCAAAAGTAACCTCATCTATCTTGATGGTGCTCTTTCCTACAAGAAGAGCAATCATCAAAGACAAATGAAGGGAGAAGCGACGAAAGCAAGATCAATATCTTGATCTTCTCCTCAACCTTCTCACCAATGCTGAGGAGTTCAGTAAGGATCTTCTGAAAGTTACTGAAATGCTCCTGCATGCTCTGTCCCTCATTCATCCATAACTTGTAGAATTACTTCCAGAGGAAGAGAGCATTGGTGAGTGATTTTGTCATGTATATCTCCTCGATCTTCATCCACATCATCGTCGAAGAAGTCTCGCTAAGCATATGGATCACCACATTATCCGTCAAGTATAAGCAGATAGTACTTATCATCTGCATCTGGAGATGCTTCTAACTATTCTTCTTCATGATAGTCGGCTTCTCTTCATACAAGAGAGTATCATCAATCCTTATAGGATGAGCACATCCTTCACCCTCACTTATTGTAGAGAGAAATTATTCTTTTCATCATATCAATTGATCTCTATCTTGATTGAGTCTGTCTTCTCTATTTTTTCAATCTCAATCAATACCGCAATAATCTGGACAATCTGGTATTCTGATACCACTTGTTGAAAAAGAATCCCTCATGAGTGTGGAATATGGATCTCTGTCCAAGATCTCAACATCGATGACAATGTCAATACCACAAGAGAAAGAAAGAAGAAAGAAGCATAAAGGACAAAATCAAAAATAACATGGATCAGCTTAAGGCTAACCTTCATAAGGCATGCAAGCTTCACTATGAGAGAAAATAAATACAAGAGGAGATCATATCCTCTCAACCTTCATACATCAATATCTCTCTCAATAAGAGAGACAAAAAATTCTCACAAAGCTCTCAAAAAACTCAAGAAGACTCTCTGACCGCGTTCTAGAGAAAATAAATACAAAAAAGATTACACCTCTTAACCCTCATACATCAATCTCTCTCTCAATAAGAAGTACAATAAATCCTCACAAAGCTCTCAAAAAACTCAAAAAAATTCTCTGACCATCTCCCAAAATCCTTAGCCCCTTTTCTGTGCTCCATAGGCCGTTAGGCCACTTTTAAAGACCCTAAAATCTCTGTTAGGACTTCGGGATCAATCTGGACCGTTTGATCGTGCCTGCACACACCAGTGCCACTTGATCGTGCACACCTGTGCATGGACCACATGAATGGAACACCTTTGCCGCACATGGACCACGTGAGGCCCACGGAGGATCGCACCTCATGCCTCGACTGTGCACTGCATATGCTGGACCGTGCGGTGGACCACGTGGTAGACCACATGTCTAGCTAGGCCGCACGCACCTGCATGCTGCGCCTGTGGGCCTGCACCGTGAGCTTCTCTATCTTGAGCCTCACTATCATGGATTTCGCTGCTATGGGTCGAATTCGAAGTGTCAAAATCCAATAGGACAGAAATTGAGAAGGTGAAGGCAGTCCTCGAGGCTAAGTCAAAGGCCGTCAAGGAGTACAAGGCCTCATTGGAGTTTATGGCCAAAGTCATCGAGGGTTCTTCAATTGCCTACGAATATGGCTTCAATGTTTGCAAAGCTCAGGTGGTACATTTTTTTCCCAAGGTCCACGTCAGTCGACTTGACCGTAATGTGGAGGTCGGAGGAGAAGATCAGCCACAAGCTAAGGAGTTGACTGAGCCTACCACTGAGCTTGCTATAGTTGAACCTCCAGTCGATGAGCCAGCCATAGCTAAAGGTCCTGCCACCAAGCCAACTGCAGTTAAAGCCAAGACCATCGAGCCGATCGTTGACGCTAAAGCCGCAGTGTTATCCAAGGAGTTTTGAGCATCTATACTTTTCTTCTTTTGGCTTCACTTTGTACTTGAACTTTCTTGGTAATGAAATCTTTATTTTTCGAAGACTTGTAGAAACTTTTAAATGAAATGAACTTCTTTTGTCAAAATGCAAACTCACTTGTTGGCTTGTCGATTCTCTCTGAATTAAAATGTGAGTTCTCAATTAGAACCGATGTCGAAGTCATCCTTCAACCAAAGTCAATTTTCCAAGTCAATCGTAAGTAGGTTTAGGCTTAGATTTTGCCAAGTCATTAGCTTCATCCAAAAACCGACCTTCTTTGTATGGTCAAAATTTTCAAAGTTTGGTATTTTGGTAATTGCTTTATCCATAGTTATTCTCCATAGATGGGGACTATTCCTGAAGTTATGTATTAGCTGATGTAGATATCCGAGGTCTATTTTGAATTGACTATTTTGGCAATAATTAAATCAAGTCATTTTGTCGGTTAACATTAGACTTCGTAACGTGTCATCGGATTATTTTCGAGACATTTAGCTTATGGAGGTTCCAACTTTGGTCAGGATAACTCCTCATCATCGGTGCCATGCCAAACAAAATTTTGAAGATCTCAATCTAAATCAAGATATCTCCGAGAGATCGGTCCTCTAATTCAGACGTCAGGATTTAGACTGATATCTGAATATCCCACGATCATCATACTTGGTCTAGGATTGAGGATATTTAATCATTATCGGGTACTGTCTGACCTTTTTGACTTGTATAAAATCCACATGAATTTAGGAGAAGAATAATTTTATTAATGAAGCTGAAGTGATTCCACCTCTTACTGATGATACATTCGGAGGTTCTCAGAGTTTCACATCCAAGGAATATGAGTGCCATCAAGTCTCCAGCTTGTATGCTTCGGGTCGGATGATTTTTGTGATCCGATATGATGTTTCTAGTTCTATGGGTTTGGATACTTCTACTCATCTCAGGATGAGGTCTCCAGGTCAGAAGGCCTTCATTTTGATCTGAATATTGTAATGTCAAGCTACTTATTGTTGGTACAAGACCATCCTGACTCGAGCTCATTCCCTCATTTCTTCAAACAAGTCAGGCTCATTTGGAGGCGACCTAAATTTTCTCGCTTGTCATAGTGCTCGAGCTTGGTCAATGGTATCCCAACCTTCATGGGGATAACTGCTTCAGCTCTGAAGGTAAGGTGAAGGGTGTTTCCCAAGTTGCCACCCGAGGAGTAGTCTGATATGCCTATAGGACATTGTACAATTCTTCGACCCACATTCTTTTTGCCAGGCAGAGTCTGATCTTTAGCTTTTATAGGATCGTTCGATTAGTCACCTCAGCTTCTCCATTAGACTATGGATGTGAAGGAACCAGATCTAGGGTTTCAAGGTTAGATCTTGAAACTTTTTCAAGATCAGGCAGTGAAGATTAAATAAATCAAAATTTATCTTATAAATCAGAGAATCCCTAAATCTAAGATCCTATTACATGATTATTACATGATAATAAATTAAAATTAAATATAAAGAGCAAGAACTATATGTTGATCATATC
>KE505415.1:203761-240417 GCA_000441515.1 Elaeis oleifera
CGCAAAATACATGGGTATAAGTGTTCTTCAGATCTGAGATCACCATAGTGACTTGCAAGCAACTCACTGTGTTTTGGTACCAGACTACCTGAATTTCTAATGCAGTGACGGAAGACTACTGGGTACAGTCGAGTACTTACGAAGTCTATATGTGGATCAAGATGAGATTGACCCTTCTAGATTATTGGAGTTGATGTATCGCTGTATTTCAATTTAGTAAAGCCTTGGCCAGGATAATCCATGAAATGGATTTGAAAGGTTGAAATACAATACGGATGAAGCAATCTCGGTTGACAGTTAACCTGAGACCATCCTAGAGCATCCAGGATCAAAAGGATGAATTATGCGGTAACCATGCGTATGGATTCTGAATATTTTTTATGATAATTCGATCTATCTGAACATCGAGAATTATTGCTAGATGATATCTCGATTAGTATAGAAATTAGTTCCTATGCTACCGACTTAGTGTTTGAACCTATGGAGTCATGCACACATGTCAGACAAAGTAGGAAGAAATTGATCTATGTTTATATATCCAATTTGAAAGTACTTGACTTGATTGAATATATAAGCTAACTTGATTGAGAATTAAGTTATGGGTCAAATGGGATTGAAGAGTTGACTATATCTAGCTAGCACTACACATGAGATTCAGATTCAATCTCGGAGATGAACAGTTTCTGATCTATGATCCATGGAGTATATGAAAGATTAAATTTAATTATTGATTAATTTTAAATTAGATCTAAATTAATTGGACTTAGATGGATCCAAAATCTAAGTAGATTTGGTACAAAAGTCCTAAAGAGTTTGGGATTGACAGCCTTTCGAAATTATTTCGAATCAGCTTCGAATCGGATTCGAATCAGACATATTTTGGATGAGATATGAGTATTCCTATTTGCGCTGGGAATACCCCCTCATGAAGTATGACCAAAATCTGATTTGGTGCTTATTTGGGGTGTCCTAAGTGGGTGAGAGATTGGGTGCAAGTTGATTGTCATATATGATGATAATTATATCTCATATAGGAATCATTCTTTCATGAGTATTGGATCAATTCAAATCAGATTTGAATTAGGAGTCCTAATCTCATTGGATCATGAGAATTATCTATAAATAGAGAGGATCTCTACCTATGGATGAATAGCAATAGCATAGCAAACAAATCAGATTGAGAAAAGAGAAAAGAGAGAGAGAGGTGTGAGAAGAGAGAGGGGTCCTATCTTCTCTTTGGCCTCTCTCCTTGTTGCCGCCCCTCTTTCTTTGGGTGTGGAGTCTCTTTGGGCATCCCACCTACTAGTGTGAGGTGTCACACTAGCACATCTCATCTCTCGATTGATTGAGTTGCTAAGCCAATTGGATTGGAGTTCATCCTGCTTTTCTGCGGCGTCTGACGTGCATGCGAAGTAGAAGGTCTGCACATCCAGGCCTCTACGATGGTTTATATCAGATAATTTGAGATTTGATCTCTGGTTTCACTACGTTTCAGGTAAGGATTTGATCATTAAATAAGTAGAACATTAAAAAATTTTAGATGCAACTTGGGCATCTCGGAGGAAAATTGTTTTCCTTCCCTTCACTTCTTGGTACTCAATTGCTTCATATCGAGTAGAGCTCAGATCTTCTCTATGTTGGCTTCGATTCCTCTCTGGGTCACTAGAAACTAAGAAGCTTTCTCAAAGTAGCACCGAAGATGCACTTACTCGGGTTGAGCTTCATTTGATGCCTCTTGAGTTCGTCAATTTGCTCTAGATTGGTTATATACCAATTTGCTTTATGCTCTTGACGAGCATGTCGTTGACATAGACTTCTATGTTGCAGTCAATTTGGTATTTGAATACCTTATTGATGAGGCTTTGATATGTGGTACCTGCATTTCTTAAACTGAAAGATATCATTTTATAATAATACAATTTTTTCTCGGTTATGAATACAATTTTCTCCTCATCTTTGGGATCCATCTGAATTTAGTTGTATCTCAAATAAGCATCCATGAAGCTCAATAACTAATGTCCCGAAATGGCATCAATGAGATGATCCATCCTGAGGAGTGGAAAGATATCCTTTAGGCAAGTTTTGTTGAGGTCGGTATAATCTATGCAGATTCACCACTTATCGTTGGCTTTTTTGATCATGATAACATTGAAGATCCACTCTAGATAATATACTTCTCGGATGAATCCCATCATCATCAGCTTGTCCACTTTCTTATCAATGGCTTGTTGTCATTTCGGGGCAAAGCTTCTCTTCTTCTATCACACTGGTCAGTATTTTAGATTTATGTTCAACTTATGAATGTTATCAGAAGGAATACCTAGCATATTTGATGCCGACCAGACGAAGATATCCACATTTGTCTGAAAAAATTCATCAACTGATCCTTGTAGTCGGGTGCGAGCTTGGTGCTGATCCGAATTGTTGGGTAAGATCAACTCCAAAGGAGATGGTAACAAGCTCTTTAGCTAGCTCTCCTCATGATTTTTAGGTCTCTTCCCATTGATTTTTGATTGGGAAGGCCTCCATCAGCTTCTTTCCTTGATAGTGGTGAGGAAGCATTACCGAGCGAGCATCTGGTCTCCTCTGGTTTCTCCTACTCCACCCCAAGTTGATAATTTAACCAATAAATGGTACATGAAGATGATTGCTCAAAATGTATTGAGTCTGAATTGTCTGAGAATTGCATTGTAGGTAGAAGGTACTCGGACGATGAGAAAAGTCAGCTGCTCAGGTCGATGCCGAGGTGCCTCTCTAACAGTCATCAATAAAGTAATTTCTTCTTCAACCACCATAGAGTCTCCTGAAAATTTGACTAAGAGAGTATTCACTTGCTTTAATTGGTCAGTTAGTAGTTTCATTCATTAAAAGTATCATAAATAAGATATTAATTGAGCTCCATTATTAATAAGGATTTATTTTACATCATAATTTGCTATCATCATAGAAACGATGATAGTATTATCATGAGGAGCTTGAACTCCTTGGATATCATCATTAGAAAAGAATTAAAGCCATCCTTGGCCTCTTTAGACTTCTGGCTTGATCTTTTGGGCCCCTGTTACTTTCGACGTATGATATCATGTTGATGACAACAGTCATTGATCGATTGTTATTGTCTGTGCTCGACTCCTCGGATGCTCGACTGTGCATCCCCCAGACGTATTTACTGAGATAGCCTCGTCAAATAAGTACCTCGATTTCACCCTTTAATTGGAGGCACTCCTCGGTATCATGACTGTGATTATAATGGAAGAGGTAATACTTCCACTTGTTTGTCAGGTTAATGGAGATTTCATCGATGGAGGCAGGCGGAGATAATCTTGATCCTCAATTTCTATGAGGATTTGGGCCTGAGGGACAACAAGCGAAGCATAGTTGTTGTAGTGCTGAGACGGACTCCTTGGTCGAGGGGCTTTCGCTGGTTAAGAGGATTCTTATTCATCTTGATTCGGGCACGTATCCTTCCATACATGCTTTTTTGTGCTGGGAGCCTGACCTCCTTCTTATCGACATGCGACTTGACCCTCTTTAACCTGCATGTACTTATGAGCTCGGGCCAAGAGATCGATGTAATCTCTTGGATATGTCTTGTCTAGGGAATAGATAAGGCACTTGTTGCGGTGGCCTCGCTTCAAAGCTGACATGATGATAGCTTCATCTAAGTTACACACCTCCAACATGGAAGCATTAAAACATGCCATATAGTCACGCAATGATTTGTTCTCCTCTTGGTAGATGGAGAAGAGACTATTCAAGTTCTTGGGCTGAACTCATTTGTTACCGAAGTGAGTAACGAACTGGCATCCAAGTTACTCAAAAGAAAGATTGACCCACAGGAGGCCAGAGTACCAGACTCTTGCCATCTTTTCAAAATCACAAGGAAAGGGAGGTAGAGAAAGGTATTCGAGGTATCCTGGAGCATCATGAGAACCTTGTAACCCTTAAGATGATCAAGCAGATTGGTAAAGCCATCATACGACTCTACCTATGGCATTTTGAATTGACCTAAGATTGGTTTTTGGAGGATGGTGTGGGAGAAGGGCGACTGAAACTAAAATTGAGGGCTTCCTCATTCCCTCTACTGCCCACCTGAACTTTAGCTAGATGGCACTCGATCTTCCGTACCTTCTGCTCGAGGTCCTTTTCCCGACAGTGCAAAGAGTAGCCCAGGATAGAATCTCTATCGGAGGAGGTTGAGGAGTGGTAGCGCCACTCTTCGCACTTGGACCCCTATCTGGATGGTGATCATCGCTTTGGAGGAGTAGACCGATGTGCACCCCGAGGAGGTTCTCGAGGACTAGAGAATGATTCTAATGGCTATGTCGAGAGGGAACAACCTGGGGAGCAAGTGGCGGTGGTTGCCATTGCTCCATAGTTTGTTGTAGATTATGTACGACAACAGTAAATACCTAGACCTGCTAGACCAGGTTGTCGAACCGTTGTGGATCCACTGTCATGGGTGGCTGCACTGCTTGCACGGCCCTATAAGGAGCAGATAGCTGGGTGGCTTTGCCTTGGCTTTGTTGAGTTGACTATCGACGGGAAGCAGCAGAGTTATTATGTCTTGCTATTCTTCTTTCTCTTAGTTTGTAAGTGGATTTCTGGATCCTTTCTCTAATGTCAATCTGTTGTCATAATACTTCAGACTGAGAAGTAGCTGTGGTCGATGGTGATTTAAGGAGGATGGAGTTGGTTGGCTATGATTCGAAGAGGATCTGGGCACTCTCTGGAACCTACAAGAAGTCTGATCAAAAGAGATTCTTTAGTAGAAGACTCTCTGATGCTTAAGTCAGTCGGATCTTTGGAACAAAAAAGAGGGAAGCAACAAGTAGGGACATCTTAGCTCCAGCCAAACTTATTGAAGAGGTCCTCAGTCTCTCCTTTTATTGAAGGGGAAGAAGTACATTACCTTAAGCGTCGGTAACTGTTCCAAAGAATCATGGCTCACGATTTGTCATGAGCAATGGCAATTAATGGTGTTAAGTCGTGCATCACGTTCGACTGTAATTGTCGGGAGTTTCGCTGTAACAATTCGACATTAAAGGAACGTGGAGTTGGCCCATATTTTTTGGTAATGGCTCAGGATCCTGAGTTCTTCGAAAGTTTTCGACTGAAGTCATCGATATAAATTTGACTAGATGGTCGGATGTGGCACGATGTGGTCCTCGGCTCATGGCCAAGGAGTAGAATCCATTGTGATACGTGTCTCCTGGCTCTCGAAAGCTCGAGTTGGGGCCATAGTGACAAGGATCCTCTCACAGAAGGAGTGGACATCCAAACGAAACTTGCAACCAAGGTCAACTAATGGACCTCAATTTCTCACCGACGATCACGTCTGACTAGAACCTTCTAAGAAATGTAACGTGAAATAGCAATGTCCAAGGACGAGCATCGAGGATAATGACCAAGATGGCATGATCTCGTAACAGATTATACGGTTTATTTAAGTAAGACCCATATTAACTCAATTTCTCTTGAGCTTGTATCCCGTAGAAGAAAAAGGGATCTTCACAATTCTTTATTTTCATCTGCCCCATGAATCGGATTTAGGCCATGACTAGGATGGGCTTTTAGGAAAAATAGGCTAGATATGCTAACAAATCCGATCTCTACAGGGAATCTAGCCTAATCTTATTAAATCTCCCAAACAAGCCCTAAATAAAAAAAATACTATACAATGCATTGAGGGCGAAGAATCCAAACTATGATTCATGATCAAGCCATCTAATAAATAGGTCTGAGTTAGATTTCAAGTTTTCAACCATCCATAATGTTTTAATTCATAAATTAAATCAAAATATTGTACATGTTAATTTCAAATGTCCATATCATATAGCTCGATGCATCTAATATATATATATATATATAATGAAGATTGTTTTTGTTGAGAAATCTTCATTTGACACAATGACAAAAAATAAGAAGCCTCCATTGGCCGCCTGGACGTCGTGGCACTCGCTCGTGGAAGCTCGGGGCGGTGGAGCAGGAGAAAAGGGAGGTGAGGGGACGAATGAGGAGGTGTGGGGATGAGGAGTGGAGGCCACGGATGAGGGAGAAGGTGGCGAAGGCCCCGAAGAGGTGGCCTTGGGTGGATTGCGAATTGACAGAGTCTATTAAGGGAGTTGCGCAAAAACTCAACGGATCAACTCGCACTGCTACAACTCTGACAATACCATATGCTTGAGACAAAACCACAGACCTTTGAAAAGAGAAAGAAATGAAAGGAAGAAGTCAAAAGATCGAAAAAAAATCAAGATGAAGCTCTCAAAACCTCAAGGGACCAACTCACACCACCACAACTTCCCATATGCTTGAAACAAAATCCCAACTGGAACCTAAGAAACCCCTCCAATCTGCCTCAAATGCTCTCCTTCCCACAGATCTCCGAAAAAGAGAAAGAAATGAAAAGAAAAAGAAGCCAAAAAAAAAAAATCAATTTATGTGGGGCTGGAGCTCTGAAAACCTTTTGATTTTTTTTCCATTCTCAGGTGTCCCAATCGGGTGGAGGCTTAGAGCAGCTGAATAGGGAAGGTTAGACGATGCAAAAGGTTTACCCTTAATTTTTCAATCTTTCTTTGTTTTTGTCGATTTTTCCTATGTTTCGCTGCGCTTCCTCTGTATTTTTTCTATTTCGGAAGAGCTGCGGGAGCGCTGGTGTGAGGCTTTGAGCAGCCGCACAAAGCAAGCACGGAAGATGGCTTGCGTTTTGTGTTGGGTATTTATTATCCAATATTATCCCCGGAAGATGGCTTCCTTTTTGTGTTGGGTATTTATCCAATATTTGCCCCCCAGTTTTCCCTCTGTTTGTTCCGTCTCAATGCTTTCAACCACGTGGGAGGCTTGGGTTTTGTGTTATTTAATGCTAATTTTTTTTTTTTTGTGAGGCTCAGGTGAAGGTTTGATGGTAATCTTAGATTTAATGGTCTGTTCGAGTTTTAGGTGAAGGTTTGATGATAGTCTAAGCAGGGATCATTAAAATATGGCACATGAAATATCGCTATGTATATGCCTTTGAACATTTTCAGATATGCTTATTTTTCATGTGATTTTCGAGTCTTCGAGCTTTCTTTCATCCGATTCAATGCATATTTACGATAATCCATGATCCACATTAAAGTGGACAGTGAAGCAGGAACTGTTGGGGAGAAGGGCCGCAAGTGTAAACCTTTAAAAGACAAACTGGAGGTTTACGAGGCATGATATTGTAGATGTCGGGTAGGTGAAAGAGAACATTAGTATCCAAATAATTTATATGATGTTGATTCACAAAATAAAAATATAAATTTTTTTCTATATAAACATGATATACAAAATATTTTTAAAAATATGCCTCTTAGTATGCAAGATTTACGAGATATTTTAATATATATATATATAATAGATATAATAAAATAAATAAATAAAATTAAATATTATTTTAATAACAAATTGCATCCCATGCATCGCATGGGGTTCTAAACTAGAAAAGAATGGAAGAGAGCCGTGTGGCATTCTCTATTGGAGAGCGCACGTAGAGACACAGAGAGTGGAACTCCATCGAGTGTAATGCTCACACGAAAGATCGAAGGGGTTTCTTAGGACTGCTCACGTGCTTCTTCTCCGCCACCAATACCATGTCCCCATCTCTTCTAATGGTCACCACCTCCTGCGGGTCAAAGAAGACACCATCACGGCCGCAGACGCTGTGCGGTCCATGGAAGGAGACAGCTTGGCCGATGCCACTACCTACACCGATCCGTCCGATTTAAGAAGGAGAAGGTGGAAGTGATGGCGGAGGGTGGCCACCGACGGTGGCGGAGGAAGCCATGAGGGAAGGAAAGATTAGCAATTTAAGAGGGAGGAGGTCGGGTTTTAGGAGAGCAATGGAGGGGTGAGAGAGGGAAAAATGAGGCAGGGAGGGCGGAGCGAGCAGGACAATGGTTAGAGATGGAGCAGCTACGACATCAGCGGCGTGACTGAGATGGAGGGGCCCGATGTCGTCGCCGCACGAGTGCCGCAGTGGTGGGGTTGGCATGCATAAAGCCGCTGCGGCGACGGTGGGGCTCGAGATGGTTTTTTCCTCTGTTCCATGAAGAAGAGAGGAAAAGGAAGAAAGAAAAGAAGAAAAATAAAGATTATGGTTTTGTTTCAAAACTCTAATTTCATCCATGGTGATTTATTTGTCGAGATGGATATCTGCCCAATGGCAACCTCAATCAGGGAAGAGGGGAACGGAAGCTAGGGCGGCCTCCCCTTCTCTATCGTCGGACAGCGACGGTGTGGGATTTGAGGATATAGAGGAGGTGGGGGAGGCGGAAATGATCCAAGTGCCATTAGACCGGAGCTTGTTCTTAGGTAGGGGTCGAAGGCTGGGCGACAGGAGGGACGACTGTCGCGAGAAATTGAAGAATCGGGAGAACTCTACTTTCCATTGCTCTGCTACTAGCATCCGATGACATGGGATTTGAGGACGTGGAGGAGGGCGGGGGAGGCGGAGATGACCCAAATGCCGTTGGATCGGAACTTGATCAGATTTTCATTCAATTTATTTTCATTCTAAATTAAAAAAAATTAAAATTTATCTTTTTTAAAAAAAAAGGATCGAGAAAGAAAGAAAAAAAAGATAAAAAAATTTAAAAATAATTAAAAATAATAAATTTAAAATAATTATATTATTTCATTAAAATTACATCTTATTCCGGATTATAATCTCTAAACTATTTGATATCATCTATTATATTTTTTATATTATATTAAATTTTTAATTTATAAAATATTATTTGAAAAAATAAATACATACGGTATGAAGGGTTCTAAACTAGAAAGTATAAAGTAAGCATCTCGGAAGTCTAAATAAATAATTTTAGCATATATGCCAGGTTACCTTCAATTTGTGCGTGTGTCGGGTTGACAAGAGAGATACATCAAAGCTTTTTTTTTTTTTTAATTTTCGGCGCTTGCTGGATTTCTATAATCAAATTTTTTGTCGTCCCAAACGGTCTGATATGAGTTCAGATTAACTCGAGCCGATCTTCCCATCTTCCCTCCACACCCCCACCCGACCCCGACCCCGCCCCCCACCCCCAACGCCACCCCACAAAAAAAGAAAAAAAGAAAGAAAAGGGAAAATTGGCGTTTCATTCCAAATGATCACCCGTATAGCGCACAGGAAACCCGGTTCGCAGAGCGGCTTGGCAAAATGCCGGGGAAGCATGGCAGCACTTGCAGAAGAAACCGTGGCACGTTCCGCCGCCAGGCGTACAACGGAAGCAAACCGAGATCACGTGATTTCCACGCACAGGGCTCCGGGCCGTCCCCTCCTCGCGCCAGCATAAACCCCTCAAACAACCACCCTTGCCCCACTCTCCCGCCCCTTTCTCGCCCGCTCGCCGCCCTTCGCCGGGGATGGCCGCGCGGCCGCCGCTCAATCCCCTTGTCTTCAGCGTACGGATCGTCTCGCTTGACTACTATATGGCGCCTCCGATCCCCGATCTCGACTTCTGCTACAGTAGTTTCCATGGTGGGTCGCCACACAAACCCTCTTCTTTCCTTCCCTCTTGGTTATGGTTTCGGATCGATCAGTTTGGTTACGATTTCTTTCGTTGTGGGTTTTTAGGGAGAAATGTGGAGGAGGTTCCAGTTATAAGGATATATGGCTCTACTCCGGCTGGACAGAAGACTTGCCTTCACATTCATCGGGTTTGTCATTCTTTACTTGTCAATTTTTTTTGCATGCTTTTGAAATTTTTTGATGTAATTCACAGTGTGACACTGCCGATTGAGTTTAAAATAATAATTGAATGTATGCAAGTCTTCGTAGGTTATATATTTCATCTCAATGTTCTTTGTATTTTTTTTTTTGTTAATTCTCTTGCTTTATTTTGGGATTCCTCATGCTTTAAGGAATACATGTCGCTAAAGAATTTCATCAAAGCAGATCATGCGGATTATTATGGTACTGTGCATGATTTGTCTGTTAGCTAGCATTTCTTGGGAATTCTGATATGAAATTAAACAACTGTAACTTTTTTTTTTTTTGTGAAATTGGTGGCAATAAGATAGTCATGAAAGCCAATTCTTCGCGCTAATGGAAATTCTTCCTGCAAACCAAATGAGTCCTATAAGACAAAGAAACAAGTTTGAGAGAGAGGGAGGGTGACAAATTAAGATTGAGTTGTCCACCGGAATAAAGAGAAAAAGAGTAAAACTCTCATCTCGTTAGGAATTGTGGAGGGTAGCTCTTGCGGAAATAGTGGAATAGTGGTATTTTAAAAGAATTAGAGATCTCTTACATTTGAATAGGATTTTAAAGGGCAGCTTATCATGGATAATGATAATTAGGGTATGAAGTTAAGGGTTATGGAGGCAGCCATGTGGGGTGATTGGCCCCAGGGGGGTGGGTGTTTGGGTGGGGGGCATGTGTGAGGTTAAATGTCCTAGTGAGGTAGTACCAACAAGTGAGATCCATGGGAACCCATAGGAGGATCAGTGTAGTGGGCGATTGCCCTGACTGACCATAAATTTAAAAAAAAGGTCTGAGAAGGCATTCATCCGAGAAAAGATATCTTGAAACTATCTTAAATAAAACAAATCAACAATAATCTTCATGATGGAACATTCATACACTTGTATCATGCCGATGACTTGCTGATATTGCATGTATGTTGACATAATAGGCATTTAAATTCTTGTTTAAGTTGTTTATCTTAGAACCTCCATAGGCTCTACTGGCATAGACCTTGTTAGAGAATCTTGCAATTCTGAAACATAAACTTAGAGACTTGTTAATTTGGGAATAATGATGTTATAGGAGAATTTAAGTCATGCAGAAAAATGATATATCTTGATAATATCTAAAATAGTAATGTTCATGATGGAACATAGGTACAAACACCAAGATTCACAAAATTGGTACCAAGAACCATATCAATACATTATCCATTCAGTGTGGCACGAACTCCGTACTAAGAGAGGCTTCCAACATTTTTTCTTATTCCCAATTATGGTACTGCATGCGATTGGGTGCTATGGGCTAGTACTAGGTGCTACGTGGTGGTTTTACTCGGTTTGGTCTGATATGGACTGGTTCAACTCATGCCAAATTGAATCTAGGTAGCCTAACAGTACATTTCTGGTAAGGTATGGTACTGTGGGTACAGGGTGGTACAAGCAGGTACAGCAGACCTTGGTACAAACTCTTGTATAACGCCTATGACTTGCTAGCATTGTATGTATTTGATGTAATTGGCATTTAAATTTTTGTTTAAGTTGTTTACCTAAGAACCTCTACAGGGCTCTTTTGCTGTAGGCCTTGTTACAGGCTCTTGCAGTTCTGAAGCATATACTTAATTAGGGGCTTATTAATGAGGCAAAAAATGATGTTATAGGAGAATTCAAGGAAATCTAAATAGATATGTATGGTACTAATGGGCACTTAAATCCTTGTTTAAAATGTCCAACCTTAAAACTTGCAATAGCTTTGTTGGTATAGACCTTGCTACAAGATCAAAAAATTGGAATGTTCATGGAAACCTAACAAGTTATTGAAATCCTTTTCAGAACAAGTTTTCATATTGAGTCCTATGTAATAAGACTTTTAAGTATAGGTTCATTCTTCTACAACCAAGGTGAAATTGCTGACATAATCCCCTTTTGCTGAAATGGTCCCTCATTTATCATAGTTTATGTTGGATTTTGGCAAGGTTCAACATCCCGTGGGGCAGAGGTGTCCTGGAATCTCTCCATGGAACGGGATGCTCCGCTTCCCATCTCGCCCTGTTCTAATGGCCGTCCCGACAAACGTCCTGGTCATGCATTTCGGTAGATATCCTCTATCTCTCTCCTCTTCTTTTTTCTTTCCTTTTTTCTTTCTTTTGTCATCCCTTCTTTTTCTTTCTTTTTTCTTTTCTTTTCTTTCTTTCTTTCTTTCTTCTTTTTCTTCTTCTTCTTTCGTTTCACTTTTCCTTCTATTCATCTTCCTTTCTTTCTTTAATCTTTCTTCTTTTTTCCTTGCATGGGTGGGTTTTGGACTTCCGACCCCATCCTGGTCCGGTTTTCTCACAGGAATGGGATGTGACAGTCGGAACAATCCCCATCCCATCGGGATGTAAAATCTGGATTTTAGTGCCATTAAGAAACAATACCCACTTTCTACTAAACTTATTGCCTGCTTGGCTCTCTCTGATAAGTGCCCACCGTGCCCCTCAACCTCCTTGTAACTAAACTTTCTGGTTTCAAGGTCACCCACCTTGCTTTAAGAGCACCTTCACTGCTTCTACCACACGAACCCCTCCTTATCCTATATATGCACCTTGCAGTATGTTCCAACAAAGTCTCGTGACCTTACCATTCTCTCTTTCAAAAATTTTTGTTTGGTAACCACCAAATATGTTTTTATTACTTGCTAGTTGAATCATTGTTTTATATATTGCCATGAAATCTGTAGTTTGTAAGCACTTCCAACTAATGCAAAATAAATGTTTACTTATCTACTGGTTTGATTTTGTTTGAAATAAATAAAATCTATATGTTATTGTATACAATAATTCAAATCTTGTGGGATGCGGCTATTTGGTTTTTGTGGAATGGGATGTGTTGCTGCCCGCTCCATCTTAACACTGGGACACACCGAATAGGATGCTAGGATGATGGCGGATAGTCTTATCCCGACTCTTGGGATGGTGGCCTACCCAGACATTTGAGATGGTGGCCTACCCAGACACTTGAGATGGTGGCCCATCCTAACGTCCTACAGGATATCCCGCCCATCCTAACGTCCTACAGGATATCCCACTAGGACTTTATCCTTGATTATATATCTACCAACTAGATGGTAATGCTATTGTTTGGGAGAGAAGGGTTTCAAGTAAAACTATAGAGGTGGTAAGCTAGCCAGTCAAAGGGTCTTGGGTTTAAACCACATCATCACCTGGCATCATGGGAAAGAGGGAATTTTAGAAGGAAGTGTAGGGCAAGTTGTAAAGGTCATCTAGTGAAGAAAAGTGACAAGGTGATATATTTTAGTGGATAGCTACTTTGTCTAGCATACCATGTTTAAATTGTTGGCTACAATTTTTTGTGATAGGAGGGACTATTTTTGCCTTTTGTATTGGGAAAAGAATTGTGACAGGGTATCAAGACCCCTTAATGAAAAAGCCATTAACAATTTTCCACTTGGTAGAATTGATCATGATTGAATGAGATCAGCCTTTCAAAACACATAGTAAAATAATAGGTTTTTAATATGTTGTTTGTGTTCCTTGTCACTATTTATTGCTTGGGTGCTATGGGATATCATTGGACCATGATCATCCCATGCATCATCCAATGCGAAGAAATGAAAATCCATGTTTGCTGAACAAATAATTCTAGTTTTCAACTAAGAGTTTTTTTAGCTTATATTGAAATCACTTGGTTGTTATAAACAACGTTCACCAAGCCAATATTGAGGGTTGTACTGGTTGACGACTAGTTCAGTATAGTACTGGTGCATACCATACCAACCCTATGCATATTAGAATAGAGAGAGGGAGTGGGGAGGGAGGGGGAGAGAGATAGAGAGAAGGAGAGGACTCACTTGGCCCTCACCATGGATTGCATTGTCGTCAAATGAGAGTTCTAGGGTTTTCTTCCAGAGAGTGGGAGAGGCATCATTGTCGGATGCAGATGAGAGGAGGCTTGATTTAGAGCTTTCCTTTGGAGAGCGAAAGAGACACTATTGTCAAACAGGATGGGAGGAGGAGGAGATTAGAGAGAGGGAAGGGGAGAAGATGATTGAAGAGGTAAAGAGGGAGAGAAAGGGAGATGGGAAAGAGAGGATCGAAGAGAGGAGAGAGTGGGAGGGAGAGGAGGATCGGATAGAGGGAGAGAGAGAGGGGAGGGAGAGGAGCTCTTGGTTCAAGATTGGGAAAGAGAATGGCTGAATCCTAGCTCTTAAACCATTTCGAACAGCCAAACTATACCGATTAGAGACTGATCCGGTTTGATACGCCCCGAACCACTTGATTTGGGATGGTCCAACGATCTCTAGTTATAAATATTTCACTTAGCTTGTCATACCTCATAGTGGGTCCTATTTCTTTGCTTTAATTGGATTAAGGTAGGGGCATATATCTAGTATAACCAAATTCTTTGTTCAAGTTTTGTATTGTTATTTTGAATTTGTGGGAAAGAAGAAAATGCGGGAAAGAAAATATTGTGGGACTCTTTTCCTACCTCAATCTTGTGGTGGTCATCATGTATAGTTATAGTTGAAAACGTACAAGAGATTACAATTAGGATGAGACAAAGATAGAAAGAATAATAGATGAATCCCAGGATCAATCCTAAATTTATACTATTTGAAATTCAACATTTAGAATTTAGAATTTAAAATTCAAAATTCCTCAAATCACGGATCCTTGATATATGGCTTAATACGGGGCCAAGATGAAGATACTGTCAACACCCTCCCCCTCACAATTTGAGGTGGATACCACCAAAAGCTTGGAATGCAAGTATTGAAAGCACTAGGAGGCAAGTTCTTTAGTGAATATATTCACAAGTTGGTTGTTCGAGGAGATGAATCAGATATGAAGCTGATGATGAGCTACTCACTCTCAAACGAAATGAAAATCAATTTCAATATGCTTGGCCCGAGCATAAAACACATGGATTGGCAGTGAGATATATAGCAGATAAGTTGTCACACCAAAGAATAGGGAGGGCATTGAGAGAATGAGATACCCAATTCTTGTATTAAAGACTAAATCCAAATTAGTTTAGCAGCAGCCTTGGCAAGCCCTTTGTATTCAGATTCGATACTTGAATGTGCCATAATGCCTCGCTTGTTAGCACTCCAGAATATGAGATTAGAGTCAAGAGAAATCTTGAAGCCACTTACAGAATACTGGTCATCAAGATTACCTATCCAATTGGTGTTGGAATTGGCATGAAGAGAAGAGGATGGGTCTTTGGTTAGATAAGTCCATTGTCAATAGTATGCTTCAAGTAGTGAAGAATACGCTTGACTGCAATCTAGTGTTTGGAAGTGGGCCCGTTCATGAACTAACGTACTTGGTTGACTGTAAAGGCAATGTTAGGATGTATAAGAGTAAGGTACTAAAGAGTACCCACTACACTATAATATTAAGTTGGATCAAAAAGTGATGAACCATTAGAATAAGAGAGTTGGGACCCATTAGATATAGGTATCAAGACCAGCTTAGAACCATTCATGTTAGTTTGAGAAGAAGATTAAAAATATACCTTGATTGAGCAGATGAAGTCTAGAAGTAGTGGTCTTAGCTTCAATACCTAAAAAGTAGTGAAGAGGGCGTAGATCTTTATGGCAAATTTAGTTTGTAGAGAAGCAATAATGTTATCCACTCATCCAATAGAGTAGTAAAAGTGCCAGTAAGAATAATGTCATCAACATAAATCAGGAGTGCCATATATCTTTGATGCGCTCGATATGCGGCCAAGATGAAGATATTGTCAATAGAGTTGATCTTCACACATTGGTGTACTTGTTTCTGACAAGTGTCGAAGGATGCAGTGGTATCAATACCACTGCTCTTTTGGTATGGTATGGACTTGTATGGTATAGCACCATGGAATTCCGTACCGGCTTGAATTGGCTGGTACACCCCATACCAAATTGGACAGGCTGGGAGCTGGTCCGATTTGGCCCAAAATTTGAATAAGGCTCCAAACCGCACCGAACCGATTGGTTTGGTGCTGTACAGACCTAAGCCGCGTGAAACTGCACAGTTCGAGCTCGGTTCTGTGCTGTACAGACCTAAGCCGCGCGAAACTGCATAGTTCGAGCTGGTTCTCACACATGGGTGGGGTGGGGGATAAGGGTGTCTAGAATCTCTGGATGGATAGCCCTTCGATGGAAAGGCAGGGAAGCATGTGCTTCTCTATCTTTCTTTCGTTTGGTTTTGAGCCGACGAAAAAGAGGAGACCACCCCAATGATCTAGTTTTTTCAGAATTTCATTGAGGAATCTACATATTTCAATCGAATTCAAGATAATTCAACATTTCCTCACTCAATTATTTTTTTTCGCATTTTTATGGCCAAAAAGCGGCAACAAATAAAAAATTGGGGAATTATGCCAAATTTTTGATTTTGGTATGATTTCATTATATGTTGTAAATCTTTGGATGATTTACATGAAGACGCTAAAATCATTAATTTTCGTTAATTATATATTTTTAAATAAAAATATATTTTTAAAAAATTACAAAAATTCAAAAATAATTGTAAAATCAGAATATTGTTTAGGACGAGTCAAGCTACTTTCAGTATAAAATTGATGTTCAATTACGAAGATTTTGATGCATAATGTGCATAGTATCCTAAGCCTAATTTTGAATAAAATTAAAAATAAATAGCCTTTAATGCATGTTCATGGGTTTAGAAAAATATATGTAGCATCTATGATATGTTTCTACTTGGATCTAAGCTCAATTAAGTTTTTAAAATTTTTGAAATTAAACAATATTTTTAATTAATTAAATAATAAAAAATATGTAATCAATTTAAAAAAATCTCTTATGGGATATCTCTGGCCCTTCCATAGCTGTATGATCATCCTGAGGATACCTCTCAGAGCCAGAGCTTGAGTGAGAGATCTGAGATGTCTTACAATCTAGTGTAGATACCTTATGGGATGAGTATTCAAGACTATAATGCTGTTTGATTAGAGGGATGGATTGATGTTCCTCTTGATTATGTGAATGATTTTAATATCTATGAGCATCATAGACACTCCATAAAAAATTAGATTAGCATAGATTTTGAAGTTAGTACATTGTTCTTTATAGTTTATAATTTGTACTTTAAATACATTTAATGTAGTTTTTTAGATTTGTTCTATTTATTTCAAAGTGATAGAAACATTATATAACATAAATGAAGACTAATTTGGATCTAAAATAATTCAATAATTAAAAAAATTGATTGGATTGAAAAGAAACTGAAAAAATAAAAAAAAATTAAGCATGTCGGTACCGAACTGGCATGCCTGACTGTACCGAGTGTCGATGTGATATCGGTACCATATTGTACCAGTTCGGAATCACTACGGATCTCGATATCGATTCCAAAAATCTGGTATAGCACCATACAAGATCTGCAGAGCTGATATCAAGACCCATGCCGGTCGGCCAGTGGTACAAGTTGGTAGGGATCTTTACCGAATTGGACCGGCGCGAATCGATGGAATCGAAGAAAGGAATCGGGGAAAAGGAAAGAGAGAAAGAGGGAGGGGAGGGAGAAGGGGGAGAGAGGTAGAGGGTGGTCGGAGTAGACGCCGATGGTGGCCACAGGCGAACTGCGCGAGTGCTCGTTGGGTTGCCAAGGTCTCCTCTTCCTCCATCAAATCACGGCTGAGAGAGAGAGATAGAGAGAGGGGGAGGAAAGAAAGGAGGGAAGCCGGTGGAGAGGCCGTTAGAGGGCCTTTGC
The DNA here is from genome assembly GCA_000441515.1 of Elaeis oleifera. NCBI lineage: Eukaryota > Viridiplantae > Streptophyta > Magnoliopsida > Arecales > Arecaceae > Elaeis > Elaeis oleifera. The sequence goes on from KE505415.1 coordinate 221,194, forward strand.
TGGCCGTCGGATAGCGGAATCGCAGCTCATGGCTCCGTGGGTGTAAAACAGGGGCGATTGCTGCTGTGTTACTAGGTTTTTTTTTTTAAAAATTCGATCACAATGAAGCCTTCACTGTTCATCGTCATTGTAAAAAAAATGTGATGAACAGGGACAGTTGCCTCTGTTCTGCGGCTGCAGTCCCATGCCTTTTCCATTGCCCGATGGCCATGGCGGCCATCTAGCACCCTTTGGTGGCCTCTTCGTTGGTTGTATTTTCTCTGGTACCCTCGCTTCTCTTCTCTCTATCTCTCTCAATTAAATGCTCTATCAGGTGATACAGAGCCTAAAGGCCTTCACGGCCCCCTGATGGCCCTCCGGCATCGTCATCCTCTCTTCCCTCCCCTCCTTTCTCTCTCTCTCTTCCTCTCTTTCCCTCTTCTTCGTCCGGTGTTCTGATTCAAAAGGTCGAACCATCTTGGTTTGCAGCCTATACGGCTCGAAATGCACTGGACTGCCTGGTTCGGGATGGTTCGGTGAATGCTAGTATTATATGCATGCATGGCAAGCCTTTGATACTAGAATAATGAAATAGCGGTGAAATTCCCTCTCTTGATATGGTAATTTAAAAAGTTGTAGTGGTACCTTACTGGCATAATCATGTACAATCTTATGCAGCTGTATGGAAAAGTACAGACCAGTACTTAAATCCTTCATTTGAGGTATCTTTCATTCTTTTTGGTTCACAGTAAGTCACGTGTCCTCTTGAAAATAGATGTTTTGTTATGTAGTCTTTTACCCCTCCAGGCTATATAAAGTAGGTTCTTGGTAGGTCATTGTTAAAGCAATGCTCTCTCTTTGTTTTTGGTTTTTGAGTTTCAGATTTATGATATTGTGGAATATGTACCACATATGTGCTCTCATATATTTGTGCATTTCATCTACTGAAAATTGAGATGCTTTCTACTCATCTACTGTACAATTATAGTTCCAATTTTATTTATATATCAAGTTAATGAGATCAGCATCATATTTTGATTAAATTTGTGATTTTGTGTTGTTCAAAATCATGCATAATAACTTAATGAAATTATTAACCATCATCATTCGTATTGCATTCTAACTGCTTTTTTATTGGATTCTGCAGGCCTTGCCTTACTTGTACATTCCTTTTCCTGTTGAGCAGCTTCAAAATCCTGAGGAGGGTAATTAATGCAGCTTAGTATTTTCTAGCAATCAGAATATTAATTATATGGTTGTTGAATGTTCAATAGACGTTTTTGTACTTCAGTAATTTATTTTGAAGATGTCTGGACTCTAGAATTTAATAGCTGTTACATGTAATGCTCCTTGATTGCATCTGCTTAGTGTATAACTATCAGGTAGTTCTTTACCAGCCAACTGTTATAATATATTGTGGTAGGCATGGTTACTTTGTCCAGGCATAAGACACCAATGAGCAGAGGTTCCCATTAAGCTGAAACTATCAAGCTTAATTATTGAAGAGAACATAAGGCTTGTTAGGCAAGGTTGGAGATTTTTTTTTCCAATCAGCATGCTTGTTTATATCTTGAAAGTCCTGCTTTCTGATTGTTTAGTTCTTGTTTATGAGTATCAATAATTTAGATATGAGAGCTACTTTGTTGACTTTAGGAGCCAGTCATATTACATAGCATCAAGAATGTATGCATGTTTTTATCTGTCGATGTGATTATAAAACTAAATCATGATGTTTCTTGCATCCTTTTTCATCTATATCACCCCCCAACAGATAGGCTTGAACACAATAAATATTTCAAATTTATTTTTTCTTGTCTTTTCTTTTCTGATTTCTTCCAGCCTGTGGTATTTTATTTGTGATTCAGGTTTTATTTGATTTATTACTCAGCTTATGTTTGTTCCTCTTGCTCCTAGAGCTGTGCATTGACAAGGCCAAAAATCAAAGCGCCCATCCTTTTATTGCAATATCTATGACATATATCGTGCTGACATTGAATGGTCATGGTCTTGGGTAAAATAGCTATGTACCATCTGCTTTGCCCTGTATCATTGTGTTTTAAAGAGACAGTATTGGGTTATTCTTTTACTTTACCATCACTATATATGAACTTATATGGATAGAAAACTAAGATTATGTTTTCATTGTTCACACAGACTTTCACTGTTTTAAAATGTAGCTGCCTCAGGTGTTGAGTCTTAGGCAGGCCTCTCGACTACTCTGCTGCTTTCTGCCTAGCTTCCTAGGCAGTTATGTTATCCTTCTGCATAGTGGGAACCCAAGGGATCTGCCTAGCATTGGAAGGTCAAGTTTGGACTAACTTTGGGGTAGTGCCAAAAAAAAAAATTCTAGCTAAATTGCAGTTTGTGTGGACACAGAATAACTTGCTTTCTCTGTGTTATATAAGCCTCTTGAATTATTTGCTAGTCACAAGTTTCACTAATTCTTGATTATTTTTATATTTATCTTTTTATGGATTAATCATCATTTGACAGATTTGCTTGTTGCATTGACTTGAATTATTCAGGATTTTTCTCTAAATGAACGACCAGCATTATTTTATGAGTTATGCAACAGTTTTCATTTCACTAATTATAATCTTATCATGTAAATTACTATCATGTATTTCTTATTTAATTTATTTAACTTTAATTTATAGGTGTTTAATTTATGTATTTATATGTATTAATGAATGTTTTTTAATATTTTTACACACTTTGTCGCGGCATCTGCTTATGCATTTGGCTTTCTCCTAATTGCTATGCAGCTTCCTGGCTGCTCACGCGTAACATAAGACAACTGCTTTTTAGAAACTTGAGACCTGCTATAACAAAGTTGCAAAAAGTATCCTCTTCACACTAGACTTTCACCTCATGGAGGAAATATGCTTGCATTTAGTGCTTCTGTTCAGCCGCTAAACAACATTGTTTGGGAATGTGATTCTTGAAAAAGTTTCTTGCTTTTACATATTGGAAATTTTTAGGACTTTTGATTTGTTTAATGAGTTGTAAAACTAAACAAGTCTTGTGTGTTTTTCATTTTGGCGTATAATTTAATTGAAATAGAAATATGGCTTTGATACATGCATCTTGTGGACTGATTTTTGGTAAGGATTAATGAAAGGGATGAGCGGACAAACTGATATTTTCACCTGTTTCATTATAGGCAAGTTGAAATTTAAATTTCTTTGAAAACAAATGTTTGTGAGTCCACTAATTAAATGGAGTTACCAAGATGTCATGGACTTCCTAAGAAATAAATCACCACTTTCATTGATCCTTTTAGAAAAAAAAAAGTAAATAAATAAATCAGGAGAAGTGTTAAGTTGTGAAGTTAGCCACCTTGTATCTCTCGCTCTTACTAAGTTTCAATTTTTGTTTATATACCAAAGGATGCAGAAGTACATTTGTATACTTGCCACTCAAGTGTGTGATAAATGTTTTGAAAAGGGGTGCTTGTACTGAATACACTTGATGCTTCCTTTTTGTCCTATTTCTTACACCATCTTTATTATTTAATCTTTCTTCTTACTCTTATTGTCTTGTTTGTAGAGTTTCATGTTGTCTCCTGTAATTTTTGTATATTACATATGTAAATATGTTCTGTTCTTCCTCTCTTTATGTATGAACACGGATAATAAGCAGTTATCATCTGGTGCTAGCATGGTTGACTGTCTTGACCAAGGTCTACAGAACCGATACTAGGACCCGTATCGGTTGGTGGCCCGGTTGGCTTAGTATGGGGGGAACCAGACGGTTCCTTCCAGTTTAGCAGACTAAGTTAAACCATTTTTTTCCAATTTTTATTTGGTACAGGTTGGTACACTTCGGTTCAGTACAGTATGGGGGCTATATGCCTTGGTATAGGGCAGTATGCCTTAGTACGGGTGGTTTGGTTTGGTGGTTTCGAAAATAGGGCTGAATTGACCCAGCCCTGCAGGTATGGGGTGAACCAAGCAGTTTGCTCTGGTTCAATATACGATGGTCTTGGCAATTTCTGTTGTTGATCATGAAGTATAACTTTGAAACGCATAAAGTTGAAATTCTACGTTTTCACATTCATTAAATTAATCAGACTTTGTCATTTTATTTATGTATTCTTTTCACATTCATTAAATTTAATTTTATTTGTCAGTGCAAGGATGACAATAGTCTCTTATCACATAATGGATTATATTGTAAAACATGATTAATCTTTATTTTTTTTTTGCTAACACAATATAATCTTGTTTGGCCAAATAATTTATATGTTAAGTTATACTCTGATGCCCACATCATTTTCATTTATTACATGCACAGTTATGTATGGTGTTTACATCAGGAGGTGGAATGTAGGGACGGTGGTGTCTCAATCTCTTGTGCTTTTGCTCATTCCACCCTTAAGTTACCCTAGATCACTTCTTGTGCACGTAATTCCACTGATTTTTGTCTTTAATTGTGCAACTATGGATGCCCTCTGAGCCAAGTCAATTTGGATTGGAGGTGTCCACTGTCCACATCTCTTGTACATCTACTCTTAAGACTCATTTGGTTCGCGAGAAGGGGGGGGGTGTGATCAATAGGAAAATGGAGAATACCTCATGTTTGGTTGGAATTTTCAAATGAAGAGAGGGAAAAGTAGCTTTTCCATGGAAATATGATTCCCACATTTAATGGGAAAGAAAAACCTATGCGGGACATGGGAAGTCACTTGCCCATGGGTTGGGAATTGGGGTATTTTTTTTCCAAAAGTACCCTTAAGCTTTTAGATAGAATGGGGTAAGATTTTTCCTTTATTAAGGGCAAAATAGATATTTTACCCAACTTTTCTGAGAAAGTAGATGCTTAACCAAATATAAGCCACTGTGGAATATGCTATTTTAACATACAAAAGAACTTTTCCAGGCATCATATATCGAGGTATCAGCTTTCTAGAAAAACCATTCTAGCGAGTTCTCAGACTTTCTTTCCATCACCTTACATAACTTTGCTTGCAGGTGGTCCTCTTCCTTCCCTTCTTCCACATGCGTATTAACTTTTAGCCAATTGTATTTTTCCACCTTTGTTATTATCTTTCTTATTCTTGATTTTATCTTTTTATATTTCTCTATATTGTTTCTAGCAAACCTTAACTGCCGACTTTCCCATCATTTGTGTGAAGCATCGCTAGGTTGAGTCCTGTGCTTTAGTTATCTATCTAGCACCAAACCTAAGAAGTGGGGTTTGCTTGGTGGGTTTTGCATTAATTCTAGGTTTTGTCTACTGACAAAATAGGTCGGTTGCCATTTCCTGTCTAGTTAGTTATAATTTTGTCCATTTATCTGGTCTTATATGAGGCATTTTAGAACACCAGTTGCACATAAGCGCTGCCACCTAATTTTAGAGAGACATCTACCAGATATTTAGCAGGGCCTATTAGGTGGGTCATGAACCTCAGCCTATAGGTCAGACCGAAAATGATGATCAGGTATGTCTTTTTTTCTTTGGTGGATCAATTCATAGCCACCAAATGTGCAATCTTGGTGGTGGGTATTTTGATTTTGTTGCTTTGTAACTTCTGTAAGAAGCATGTTCTTCATTTGTTCTTCCCCTTCTCATGCATTGCATGTGGCTGAACTAGCTTTCCTCTTTTAGTCTACAACCATAATCATGTATGTAATTTGAAGACTGATCCATGGTTTATGATAACCTTATAGTCGTTCATATTCTTCTAATAAATTTTCAAGCATTGGTTAGCAGTGATGCTATTTGTTCTTATAATACAAATATTACCTGTTGAAGATGATGTAATAATGGGACTCGTGCTTTCTCGTTTTAGCAGTTCCTTTTCCCATTTTTTCTATGTGAATGTGGTACTGTATCATGGTCAAATTTACTGATATATGCTTTTCAGATAAATTGATTCTATTGTTGATTACACAGTTATCAGTTATACATGTTCTTCTCAACTGTTACCATGCAATCTATCTTGCAGTATCTAATGATTTTGTTTATATTTGTCCTGTGCAGGCAATGCATATCTTCATGATCTAGTGAAGGCTATTGAGAAAGCTTTAAAAGTATGCCTAGCATCTTCCTCCTAATTTTCCCAAATGATCATGTAAATGTTTTCCCGTACAATCTTTTGCTGTTGTGATTTCCTTGAAAACTGTGCCGCTGTCTTTTTACTGTTTCAGAGTCGAAGTACTTCTGTGTCCAAAAGACAACACATACATGGTTGCAGCCTTGTTCGGGCAAAGAATTTTATGGCTACCATTCGTCAGAGAAGCTCTTCATGAAGATTTATTTGTATCCACATTTTTGTTGTTTTTGACTTAAATTACACCGAGCTCAGGAACTTGTTCCTTGATAATCTTTTGAGCAGGTTGTGGTTGTTGATCATGTTCCAGATGCATGGTTTCTTGAGTAGTGTTATTAGCTGAATGTGGCCATGATTTTGTCATTCTCATGCTCAGGCTTTTGCATGCCATTGAAGCTGAAAGTACAACTTAAGATAACATCTAGATTTGGTTAAAAGTTGACTTGAATTCTTCACAAATTTTCATGAATGTTGGTGTTCAATCTTATACATTATGCAACAGCTGTTTGTTTTCAAAGCGATGGATACAGTCACGTTCCATCTATGTGAAATATTAGTACAGGACCATAAGTATTTCTGTATGAGATTGAATTAATTCTGCTCTGTTTGTGAGTGTTTTGATGAAATGGACTGCATCTATCATTTAAGTTCCAAACAGTTAGTCGTGGTCCAATAATGCAAAAACTTGAAAAATATAAAAAAATAGTAAAAGATTTTGTATCTTAATTATGATAGTCAATCAATAAAATTTGATGAAAGCAAAGAGGGAAAAGGCTAACCTTTTGGGAGTTCTGTGCAAACAATCAGGCTGTGCTACTGTGGTGCCTAGGACTATGTACACTCCTTTTGATATATGTACACTTTTGATTTTTCTCCTATTTATTTGATAAATGAGAAAGGTAAATTAAGCAATTGTTGGAGTGCATACACAATAAAATAATTAGTACTTCAAAGCATATTGCTGGTTGATGAGATCATGTTTTCTATCAAATATTCTTCACCATGTTAATCTCACAAGTTGCATTGTAGTACTTTTCAAGATTGCAACACATTTTACTATTCCAGTCTCACAAGCAGTCATAGTTTTTATTGTAATCTTGATTTATGTATAACTATAATATTACATGCTAGATAGTCACAAATTTGAAATTAGATATATTGTAGGATCCAAGAATTTAAGAACTTAGTAGGTTAATTAAATAACAACAATAACTGATCTTTTGCTTCCATATGGAGGTGTTTGGCAAATCAAGAGTGGGGTTTCAGTTCAACAGGCCATTCGCGAGTAGTTTGGCCAGATATTAGCTCAACAAAGGTTTGGTCAATCGTTTAACAAGCCATGCTTGAATACATAGTGTGAGCTTGAAAATTGAAATTTATAGAAGCCAAACTTGAGAATTATATTATTGTACTTTCTTATTTATAATTTTTTTATATTATAGTACTAATACATTTTGTACAATGAAGAATATATATTAAGCATTAGGTCATTTTTTAATTGCTATTAATTTTTTAGCTGCTAATAGTGATCTAACACAAAGACATGCTCAAAATAAATATTTGAAAGCCTCATGGACCCAAAGCTCTCACTTTGTTTGGACAATTCGTACATGAATAGCTTGTATGCATTTCTAAACTATTTGAGATATTTTAAGCTTAGCTTGAAATTAATTGAGTTGAGGTTGAGCTTGTCTTGAACTTTTAATGATAGTATGTGCCAAGCGTGAGCATGGCTTGGCTCATGCGAGTTCAGCACATCTACACTCCTACTTGTGATGATTGATTATCATGTCATTCCGACATGATATTCTGCAAATACATTTAATACACTCTTGCACATCTCCAAGTTGTGAATATTAAACTTCACAAAAGCGCTTTTTGTGTTTATGAAGTAAACCAAGAGAAAGAAACCTATTGTTTTGATGATTTGAGATGCCCATGCCTATAAATTTTTTGTGTTCATCATCTTCATACATAATTTCTGCAATGATAAGGTGATATTGACATTAAAGATTAACACAAGCTACAAGTTTCGTCAAATTCATTAAATGTTAATCATAGATTAAAACCAATCACTTTGATGCCATCTTTTCATAACTGCAACTTTATCATGTTGAGTGTGAATCAGAACAAGCTTGGTATTTACCACCAACTTTATGCATCCCATAACTCAATCACAAGGTAAATATTTCTACAGTACTTAGGAATACTTGATTTTGAAGTGATATATTATTGGGGCCAGCCATATACACATAATGCAAACCTTTTGCCTAGTACTCATCAGAATCATATCATTTGAGAATGAGATTATTTCATTAATTTCTGCTAGGATGGTCCAAAATAAAAGGTGGGTTAACTGAGAAAGTAGTCTCCAGGTTTTTAAAGTATGTGTCTATTTATTATTGAAAAATTTATGTATCAGATATTATGATTGAAATGATGTCTTGAATTCTGTTTGCTGTTGTGTTACATATCTGTTATGTAGTCTGTACGACCATTGAATTACGCTTTTCTTTATTCTTCATCTTTATTCCTTTCCTAAAGGGGGTTTGAAAGAAGTACTTAGGTAGTGCTTTTGGTAGTAAAGTACTTGGGTTGTTGGGTGAAGGAGGTGAACACATTTCGTGTCATTCTGGATGGCACATGATTTTCTTCTCAAAACAATGCTGTTTCAGACTAAACAGACTTCATATTGCCTCAAGTGTCAAAAGGATCCCTGAAACAATCTTTTTTGGTTTTGGCATGGGCTCCTGTTCATAGTCTTAGGCAAAAGCTCCCCTTTTTCCCTGAAATTTAGAGTGATATTAACGTATCAGTGTTATGTGCTCTATTTCGTGTCCATTTAAGGGATTAGTGTCTGCACCAGTGAAGTAGTTCTGATGGAATGCCTCTATGATGTATACATAATAACTTTCGTTGGATACTTGGATCTTTTCCATCTCTTTTGTTATTTCTGTTGTATCTTTTGCATTTCTCTGTTTTCTTTTTTTAATGGTTTCAACTTTCAATAGAATTCCTTGATGGGAATCAAAGATATTATCCTCATGAGGTAGCCCGTGCTGCTGCTCTGCTTTTGGTATGCTAATTATTTAACTTGTTATTTATGTATGCTGTGATATTTAGAATTTTCTTGCTTCATATGTTCAATTTGATACTTGTTTTGGTGCAATAGAGCTCAAAACATTTGCGATACTTGGTTGATCACACCTTATGTTCCTGATATCTGTCCCTAGAGCTCTGATGTATGAGGGCTTGCATAGCAATCTTGCTTCTTTCTTTTATAGCTATTGGTCAAGTTCTCCTGAGTTAACTTACGTTGTCTCTTCTTTCTGGAGTTGTTTGACATGCCTGGATGCTGTTGTTTATCATGTATTGCTTCCATATGCCAATCTTATGTGGTTTTGTGATTCAATGAATTCTCTTGGTATATATATTAAATTTGATGCATGTAGGAAGTAGATGAAGATCAATTAGAATAATATTCAGAAGAGATGTTGTTATTTAGTTTCTACTTAATGGATTAACACCAAAAATTGACATGTACAGAGCTCATTGTGCACTTCCATTTTACTGCATCAGTATGGCAGTTACAGCTGTTAAGGTCTTTGCCTTGGCAGCTGCTGAAGTGTAATCCACTAAAAATGAACAGGGAGAAAATCTGTATCTGTAGATGTGACTTAACAACATCATTTCCAAAATTATTCTTAGGCCTTGGTTTGAGCTAGAATCTGATAACCTTTTCAAGCAGCCACTATATCACATCCTTTTTTTTAATAATATTGTCATGGCCAAGGTTTGTTTTCCCATTCTGAATTGGGTGGTATGTGGTACGGTACGGCATGCGCTGTTTGTGGTATGGGGGGTGTTGGTACCCAGTGCCTCGTATTGACACAGTAACAGGTTGGCACCAATACGGAGCCTGGTACCGAGTTGGCAAATATTGGTCATGGTTAATTTTTATAAGTATTGCAAGCCTTGGGACATTAAGGGTGTATATATTAGAAATACAAAGATGATGGAGACAATGGACTGATTATTCATGCATTGCATCGTGGCCTCAACTTCTGCATTTTTAAACATGGAGCTGATTGTTTCTAGATTCTTCAAGTGGTTATCTGAACTTGGTTAATAAGTTTTCGTGGCATGTCAATCTTAGAATCAAAGTGGCATGCTGTTCTTCTTGCATCAACATTGCATATAAAGAGAATAGAGTTTTGGCATATTTTGATTGATCAATGATTAGGTACTAAATCAAATATATTAGAGCTCCTCAAATAGAAAAATAATAAGATAATACTATGGTGCCATGCTAGCTTGGTACTGGCATGGTGCATATCGTGTTAAGCTATTGCTTGGCATGCATAGGCACCATGGTGTTTAAAACAATGGTTGAACTCCCGGCGAGATGGGGCCGCCCTAGCCATCCTATCCTATTCCTGTGAGATTACGGCACCTTGGACATGTGTGGGACCCAAAAAAGCACTTCCATCCACCATCTTGGCTGGCCTGCCTCCATCTTGGTTGAGACGTGCATTGATATGGCCATCTCAGTGGGGATTGAGGTCGCAGGAGGGACTTCAATTGGTCATGGGGAGGAAGATGCCTTCGGTCCGTCACAGGGAGTAGGGAGGAAGGCTTTCATTCAGCTCCACTATATCTCTTCTTTTCTAGACTGGCAGAAGGAATAATACATTGCAATAGGAAATAGTATCCACGTCTTTAACATTCTTTTGAGTATTAAACAACTATTAGACATCTGATATTTGACATATAGCACATAAATCTGAAGGAGTAACACTGAATATGTGGACAAAGGTAGCTCTAACATAAAAGCAAAGATCCATTGAAGAGCAAATTTTGAACGAGTTACAAGACACAAGAAAGAGTTCTCTCTTAGAAAATCAGTAAAAGCATATAGTGCTCTTTATTTAGTCAGCACTCTAGTACCTCGAGAATTCCTCATGATGGTAGAATTCTCTACATAGGTAAATAGAAAACCCAACACTTCAATGACCACTTCCTTGCACTTGAACCAATGATCCCCAAACTTTAGTAGTTGAAATTTGAAGATTTCAGAAAGATGAAACTTCTACATCATTAAGTTACTCAAATGACAAAAAGAAAAAAAATTAATCAGATGTATTTCATATCCATCCGTGTTTCATATCCCATTCTCCAAACATGCACAATTCTTGTTCACATATGTTGGATATCAGAATCATCCAGCTGGTCTTCGGTCCAACGCTATTGGTGCCTCTATACCACCACTCAATTGTGAAGCTCCATATCAGGTGACAGCATGACATCCAGCAAGAGACAAGAACACATGTAGTATTGGTCTCATAAACTAATGAGTTTCATTTTTCAGTCTGTTGCATTAACAAGAGTGCCAAAGCTCAGGAATATAATCTCAAGCTCTCTTACCTTGATATGATCGTTAAGTCTGTTTTGTTGCTAAACCTCATGAAAGACAGGATTTGGGTGTGTGGTGTTCCTATCAAATGCCAATGCCCATTATGCAATTCTCTAATTCTAATTTGTGTATGAAATACAGAATGTTCTTAGACACTGTCAATAGACTTAGAATCATGAGGACCTTTGATGCTTGTGGGCTTGGTAAGTGGGCTTTGCAATCAGTGCCGGAAAGCCAGGTGCAAGCCTTCTAGTATTCTCATAATTATATATAAAGTGCATGCTTGCTTCAAATCAATCCATTACACTTTGACGTGCCTTTGCCTATACAATATCCTTATGCTGTCAAAGCTTTCTGTAAACATAAATGTGCTTGGGATATTTCGAAATGAACTAATTATCATGGCCATGGCTCATCCAAGCAAAAGGTCACAAGTCTAATGGGACTGACCAGCATTTCTCTGTGGTTTCCTTTGGAATTAGATCACAGTTGTGAAGTTATTAACCAAACAAGCAAAATCACTGTCCTTAGCTTGAGTCAAAGCATATGAATTAGCTAGCCTGGTAGGGACTTGACCACGGTTTGGTGTTTCGGTACTGGTACCATCCTATTACAATGTCAGTATGCGGTACAATATGAGACAATGAGATGTATCGAGTGTCGGTATGGTACAAGACTATGTACCAATTTAGTACTAGTACAGTATAATACTTTCAGTATGGTACAGTATCGACAAGTACGGCAAACCTTGGCCTTGACTGTCAACAACATTTTATCAAAGACGTGGCAGGCATGAAGCAAACAAGCTTCTATATGAACAAAGATGTAGGAGATCAAGAGGAGAAAAGGGAGAGGTGGAGTTGGAATTAAGGGACATAGAGAAGGGACATAGAGAAGGGCTAGTGGCCAACTTGGGAGGGTGAGGTGTTAAGGGACATAGAGAAGGGATTGACTGTGTGATATGGAGAGAGGAGGTGAGCGGTGGGTAGCGATAAGAGATAAAGACACACACAGAGAGAGAGAGAGAGAGAGGTCAGAGCAGTCGGATGGAGGATGAAGGAGGTGGTCAGAAATGATGACGTTGGAGGCAGTAGGAGAGATTGATGTCCATCAAGAAGCACAAGAGAGAGGCTGAGAAGAGGAGCCTAATAACCATAGGTTAAAAATTGTGTCCTCTGAGGGCTTTATTTTTATCCTATTGGATACGTACATTCGCATAGGTTAGCCATCCTTGGATGTAATCATCCAAACACTTAACCTTAAGTCTCTACGGAATGTTTATCTTTGGGATTGTTAAATCTTATAGGATTAGCCTAAATCCTATTCTATCCAAATAAGGCCTAAAACGGACATGACCGGATGGTTGTGTACTTACCATGAATTTTAATAATTATTCAAAACAATAAAATTAATTATAATTATTAATTAGATAAATGATTAAAATTTGGAAAATCAATAAACATAATGAACGTAAAGTTGAGAAAATTAAATACATCCAGGTAATTTAGATGCCTAGATGATTATTTTGAATTTTAACAATTATAAGTTATTTTATTTTTTAAAATATGTAAACTGACAAAAAAATATAATAAAATAGAAAGGTGGAATATTGTAGGCAAGTTAAATCCAATTTCTAGGTAATTATCATGAATTTTAATAACTACATGAAACAAGAATTAAATTATAATTATTAATTATATAATTGATTAAAATTTGGAAAATTAATGAACATGAATGAATGTGAAGTTGAGGAAAATTAAGATATATCTCAAGTAATCTAGATGCGTGGATGATTATTTTCCAAAATTTTAATAATTTTAAATTTACAAATAAAATATTTAAAAATTTGGAAAAGTTATAAGAAATGTAGAAAGGGTTAAATGGTTTAGTCAATTTAAATCCAACTTCTGGGTACTTAACATGAATTTTAATAATTATATGAAACAAAAAAAGTAAATTATAGTTATTAATTAGATAATTGATAAAAGTTTTAGAAATTAATGAACATATTGAATGTAAAGTTGGGGAAATTAAGATATATTCCAAGTAATTTAGATGCATGAATGCTTATTTTTCAAAATTTTCAGATTTTTAATAAAAATTGTTAAAACTTACCAATAAATTATAATAAATGCAGAAAAATTGGAAATAATGTAGGCACTTAAATCCAATTTCTAGGTATCTATTATGAATTTTAATAATTATACAGAACAATAAAAGTAAAATTACAATTATTAATTAGCTAATTGATTAAAGATTGGAAAATCGATGAACATAATGAATATAAATTTGAGGAAAATTAAGATACTACATCCCCAAGTAATTTAGATGCATGGATGATTACTTTTTCCAAATTTTAATGATTTTTGAATTATCTTTAAAACATTTTTAAAATTATTTTCAAAATCTATTCTCCTTGTACATATAATTCAGATTTACACTCCAATGGTCATATCTTGAGGAGTACACTCTTACAAAGTATCCAACTTTATCTGAGTATGTTCCAGGGCCACAGTATGGTGCTGCCTTACATTATCTTGAGCAAGGATGGCTAGTCTTTTACCCAATATACAATTAGGATGGTTGTTCCAATAGTACCACACACAATATGAGCAATAGGGATGGTTCTAGCATCCAGGCTAGCATCATATTCAAGGATTTGATTATGAATAAACCCTAATGTTTATGAGCATTGTAGAGATTCCACATGGGATAAGCAGTAAGTTTGATATGTTTGTCTTGAATAGATGAATCCACTTTGTGTGGTATTGAAATATGTTGAAATATGATGTATTAGATAATACTCACATAATTATATTTTCATTTATAAGCGACCAATTTTGGTGTAAGCATAGCAAAAGTTACAACTCTTTATCAAACTGCATCATTTTTGCTTTATCAAGGACTTATGCAACATCAGTTATATGAGATCATTGCTTGGTAATCAAGGAAGGATCTCTAATAACCTATAAGGCGATAATGTATTATAGTGTTAGTTTTAAATAGGGCCAATTTATCATAAATATATTACTTTTGAAGTACAAATATGTTTAAAAAACAATAGGATAGTAAAAATTCAACATAAATTTAAAATTTTAAAATATAAAAAGGATGTCCCAGATGAGTATTAGGAATTTAGGATGCTTAATTGTGATCAAGATTTTGAAAATCGGTATCGATGATCGAAAATGGTCATTGGCCAATTCTGTACGGTATTGGTTCGGTACTGTACCGACACGGTATGGCGGGCATGTCGGCTGAACCGACATGTCAATTTTTTTGCTTTTTCTTTTTTTGGGGAGAGGGTGTCCAATCAAGTTTTATTGACTATTTAATATTTTAAAGTCTAAATTGATATTTAGTGATATTCATTAATATTCGTATCACTCCGATACATCTTTAATCGCGTGTGACACGAATCTAAGTATGATATTTTGTTATTTAGCATCCTAAATAATCAATACATGGACTAGATATTATTAAAATGCTTAAATCAATTAAAAATTAAAATACTCAATACGTATCGATCATCAGAATCTGGTTAATCGTCGATGTCCATAAATATCTGGATCATTTACATAGTCAGGAGGAACATTAGTCAATCCCTCTAACCATATAGCATTATAATTCTGTGCTCATTCTATAAGGTAAGCGCGTTGGATCATAACTTATCCTCGATCTCTCACTGAGGTTCTGGCTCTGAGAGGTATTGTTTGGCTGATAGCTTGATTGTGAAGGGGCCCATCCAAATATATCGGCAGCATATTTCGATCCATAAGACACTCCGGGCTGCACAAGATAGTAGTCATTAGAAGACGATGTCTCCGATGCACCATATCCATATTCATATCTGTAAGGATCATAGGCTGCTTGTGGTTATAGGTAAGAGGATCTAGAATACGAGGACGAATCTGATATATCTATGGATCCTACTCCACGTATGAGGTCATTTGTAGCTGCATCATATGTTGAACGATCTCGCAGAGCTTGTCGTTTGTATGAAATCATATCGTCATGGGCTCTATCAGCTCGTACACCATGGTTCGTATCCTGCATGGCGTGTGTAAACTGAGACTCACCAGTGAATTGAAGACTACCAACCGGCTGCGTCTCCTATCCTCCGATCCTTCAATGATCATCAGATCCATGAGTAGCTGAAGAACTATCATCACTGCTCTGTCTGGTGTCTGAATCTAAGTGAACTGAATGCTCTCTACTGGGGCTGCAACTATCTTTTCTTTCTTTTATCTCTGTGCATAGCAGCTGCCTGCCCTTTTGTTATGCCCTGCTCTGGCTGTCTAGGCTGCAAGGTGGATGCTGTGGCGTATCGGCTGGAGGCCTATGTGAAATGTTGCTACTTGCCCATTGAGAGGCATCCACCCCAGCCTTGCTAGCAACAAACTGGTAGGTCGTGGAGGCGATTGTGGCTCATTAAGCTCTGGCTTCTGCTGCTGACTCATAATCTATCCGATCATCGGATCTTCATCTTTATCAATAAAATCACTCATAGTCGGATCTGAGTACTTTAGCTGAACTTCCTCAATGCATTTGAGCCTCAGCTTCAAATTATAGTGTACATACACAAGATCATTAAGGCATTTTGTTTTAGATGGTTCCTCTGCTTACTGTAGATAAGGTTAACCAGTTGCGCTTACATCCACTCGATGAAACCATCTGGGAGAGGATCTTAATAGCAAGATCCTTCAAATTTTCTACGGATTCCACCAAAATGCACCCACCATTCAGCTGCAAAATCATTGAAATTTAGCAAAATCAAAAAGAAGATTGAATATGTCAATATGGTAATAGATTTATTAATATATATCTGGATTCATCTTTGATTTGCTTCTAATCGCTACATTACTTTGAAATGATTCTGTGCCCTCCCTAAATATTTTCTCTATAAAAAATATTTGTTATAATGTCTTGTTGAAGATACAGCTAAGTTAATAAATATCATTGAACTTAACTTGTTCAAGTTACATTGCCGCAATGTCTGGATCGGGCTCCATCTTGTCTATTACATTTCGTAGGGTGGACAAAAGCTCTTCATCCATGCCAATCTCAGGTATGGAGTACTGGAACCTCGGGTTTAAATAATAAGCTGCATATAGATTTTCATAATTGATTAAGTTTATTTATATAAATTTTGAAAGACTTTTTGATTTGCTATTTATCTGCTAAATGCAACTTCCTATCCATTTGATAGCCCCA
Organism: Elaeis oleifera; assembly: GCA_000441515.1. Taxonomy (NCBI): domain Eukaryota; kingdom Viridiplantae; phylum Streptophyta; class Magnoliopsida; order Arecales; family Arecaceae; genus Elaeis; species Elaeis oleifera. The sequence continues at coordinate 237,855 of KE505415.1, forward strand.
TCGATGGTCGATGATCTTGATGTACTCATCGGCATGCTATGGATCTGCCATCTTGATTTGTTCCTTTGTCCTCTCCATCATATAATATAAAAAGTTTATCTGGAGATATCGCTCACCATCCATGGCTCGAAGTACTTCATATAAAGGTTTGATTGCCGCCACTATCTTCTCGATCCGCTTCCAGAATGACTGTCGTGTCATTAAGCTCTCCACATTGCTCCTCTCAGTATCTGTCTGGGCATATCTGTTCTGTTACCACTCAGGACTGACAACATCTGATGTAGATGTACTTTCTTATTAATCAGACTATCAGGTACTATATAATTAGTAGCAAATCATGTGATATCTGATCTCAATATATCATTCTTAGCAAACTGCCGCATCAATGATAGGACCCATGTATGGTGTAGATGAATTTGGTGATGCTCTGCGCCGACTCCACTACCTTCTGCACCCTATGAATCTTTTCAATATCCATCAACATCAGATCGATACAATATGCAGCACATGGGGTATAGAAAATGTGCACCCTATGAATCTTATACTGTGGTCCATTATCTATGATAATCTGCATGACATTCCGCTCTCCTACTTGATCAATCATCTCCTCCATCAATCTGAGGATGTAGCTGGCATCGTGCATCTTAGTTGAAGCATCAACAGACTTGTAAAAAAATATTCTTCCATCACAATATGTCAAGAAGTTGATGATGCTTCGTTTAGTAGGATCAGTCTAACCATCACGCATCACAGTCAACCCATACATAGGCCACTTGCTCTGATACGAGGCAATCCATTTTCAAGATCCTTCTTATTCTGATCAAGAAGCTCATCATGGATATCTCTTGGTCTTGAAGGATATACAGCTGGACCGGCAGTCTGTATAGATGAAATGGCAAAGCAATAATATGGGTTGTCTGTTGTGTTCGTTGGGATGTGACTGAAGTGAAATCAAGATCTAACAGCTCGCCACATATCTTTTTATCTTTCCTCAATATAGTATCAATCCTTTGTTGCTTGGAATCTCTGCTAGAAAATGTATGTGAAACCTAATCATGGATAGTGGCTCCTATTAGAATCTCTATAGAGGATTTCTTTCTACTGCCAAATGCTCCCAATATGGATGCAAGATGGGTGGTGCCTCTATTGACGGGCTCTCTAACTGAGGATGTCCTCCTAAATCATGACTCAGACTCTGCTGTAGTACTCTCTGAGCACAGTCAACCCATACACAGGCCACTTGCTCTGATACGAGGCAATCCATTTTCAAGATCCTTCTTATTCTGATCAAGAAGCTCATCATGGATATCTCTTGGTCTTGGAGGATATACTACTGGACCGGCAGTCTGTATAGATGAAATGGCAAAGCGATAATATGGTTGTCTGTTGTGTTCGTTGGGATGTGACTGAAGTGAAATCAAGATCTAACAGCTCGCCACATATCTTTTTATCTTTCTCAATATAGTATCAATTCTCTGTTGCTTGGAATCTCTGCTAGAAATGCATGTGGAACCTAATCATGGATAGTGGCTCCTATTAGAATCTCTATAGAGGATTTCTTCTACTGCCAAATGCTCCCAATATGGATGCAAGATGGGTGGTGCCTCTACTGACGGGCTCTCTAACTGAGGATGTCCTCCTAAATCATGACTCAGACTCTGCTGTAGTACTCCCTGAGCTTGATCCGTTCTTATAAACTGACGGTCCAAATTGAACTCTATGCCTAGCTACATCATCTAGCTACCACTAATCATCCAAGCTCGTGTGAATGGCAGTCTCGATCTGTGCCTGCTCATTATCTGGAACATATCTTTCCTCTCATTTCCTAAAGTGATAAGAAGGTGGCTCCGCTGCTCGACGGTCCATCTTTGCCTTTTTCATCAAATTTCTTCTTTTGCTGCTTTAAAATCAGCAAATATTCTTCATTAACTGACGGATCTCTTGTGGACACTTGCGGCATATAGCTACATTCGGATAGCCGTCAGCTAAATGTTGCTTCAATCATATAACTCATTTCTTGAATTTTATGCTATATTTACATCTCTAATGATGTCGACCTGAGAGCATCTCCTCATGCTTCCAACCAATATCATGTTCTGGATCTTTTTTCTTCTTTGATAGATAAATTTCTGAAAATTGATAAGCACATCACTTCAATAATTATGTAAAAATGATATATTTGTTTACCAATTTTATATATTTTAAATTATTTATTTATTATTTATTATTTTTAAATAAATATTTAAAATTAAAATTATGAAAAATAACTTGATCTTAGATCCATGTAGAATCTTACCATGGATACTACATATAATTTTTTTAGACAGTGGACATGCATGAAGTATTATTTTTTTTTTCAAATTTAAGTCTAGGCTATCATGCGCAAGATGCGTTGAAATGTTGATAAATAGACATCAAATTTATGTCAAAATAGTTTGCAAGTCCCTAAACAATAATCTAATTTGACGGTTATTTTTAAAAATTATTTTAAATAATTTTATTTAAAATATTTTTAATTTAAAAATTATATATTTAATAAAATTAATGATTTTAGTGTCATTGT
>KE505415.1:240437-255357 GCA_000441515.1 Elaeis oleifera
ATCATCCATAGATCTATAACATATTAAAATCATGTCAAAAAAAATTTTGGCATGGCTTCCCCTTGTTTTTCTATTTTTCATGAATTTTTCAAAAAAAAAGAGGAAGAGAGGAAAGAGAGATAGAAAGGAGAAATATACTTTAAAAGGCTTTAAGCCACGTATTTCTGGAGTCTTTCTGCCGCTCTCAGTATTAGGGAGTGAGAAAGGGGGAGAGAGAGATTGAGAAATGGAGAAGTCGAAAGACTTCTTTATCTCAGAAGATAAAAATGAAACCGAACCGGGCAGTTCGGCTTAGTAAGTTGCACACCGCTCGGTTCAAACTGAAATCATCCGGTGCCGAAATTAGGGCCGAATCGATCCGGTTCTGCACCGATCTGGCTCGGTACGCCTTGAACTGGGCGGTTCGGTCCGATTTCCAAAACCATGATTGGGATGGCCACACAGATAGGGTGAGATGCATGGCATCTCGTTCCATTGGCAGACTGGGATGCCCCCATCCCATAGGATTTAAAATCTTGTTTTGAAACACTAGCATGTAGTTGGCGCCATATGAGTGCTATATGGTGGTGAGGCATTCACCACAATTTGTGGCATGCTGCTGACATGCACATATGACACTCAACTATGTGCTTGTATGAATTGTTATGATGCTGCATTATGCTAATGGACATTTAGTTAGGCATTAGATCATACACTATAACCTTTACAGCTCAAGGGGATCATATCTTTTGATTGTGGAAATAAGGTTATCCAAATTCTTCCATATGCAAGATACACTTATTAGTTTGAATGATGTTTATTTATATAATATGTTAGAGTTTGCGGCATCTCCAACCTCTTTGATCTCTTTTGTGTTTCCCTGGTTCATTATTTTACTCATACAACACAATATCTTTGTTTTTCAGTTAGAGCCAATATGGCATTGTCATATTGCCTGATGTGGCGCACTGAATTTCAAGGGTTCGTGGGATCTTTAGCCTCTTTGATCTATTCTTTTCACCTTAAATTCATTCTTCTACATATACAACATGTTATCCATTGCAAGATATATCATACTATACCGAATCGGATGGTACAATTTGTATCAAGGAATGCCGTACTGTGCCGAACTGTTCGGTATGGGGCGTGCCGAACCATCCCGACGGGGAACCGAGATGGTTCTGGTATGGAAAATGGCACATGTCGGTGCTAGGGAAGAAAAGAGAAAACGAGGAAAAGAGAGGAAGAGAAAGAGAGAGGAAGAAAAAGAGGGAGAGAGGTCTGCCGGAGGGGCTGTCGGAGGGCCTCCGACAGGCCGTCGTGGCCGTCAGGCAGCGTAAATGCTTTCCGCGGCTCCGCGACGTGAAACAAGGACGATCCGCCCCTGTTTCTCATTTTTTTTAAAAATATTTTTTTAAATGAAGCCGACATGGGGTTTACTGACTTCACTTAAGTGATGCCGGCAAATCCAATGCCGGTTTCATTTTAAAAATATTTTTTAAAAAACATAGAAACAGGGACGGATCGCCCCTATTTCATGTCGCGGAGCCGCAGGGGCCGTAAACGCCGCCTGCGGGCCACAGCGGCCCACCAGAGGCCCTCTGACGGCCCCTCCGACGGACCTCCTCCCTCTTTTCTTTCTTCCTCCTCTCTCTATTTCTCTCTTTTTCTTCTCCGGTTCGGCTCCGTTTTTCTTCGTCGGTTTGCCTCGGTTCGGAACAGAACGGAGGTGTGCCGAACCGTACTGCCGGCCGGCCGATCCGACCACCAGTACCGGTTCCGCAGACCTTGGTTTGTATCGTACCCAAGGTTTCAGGAATTGATACTGAGGCCGGTATCGGTTCCTGATCGGTATGGTACGGTAAGGTGTCGGACCGTACTGACAATAAAAATTCAAAAAAAATTTCATCCAACGGCCAAAAAAAAAGAAACCAATTCGAATCAGACCGAATTGGTACTGTACCACACTATATCAGGCGGTTCGGACTGATACCGTACCGAACCGACCGGTTGGGTCCAATTTAAGCCATTTTCGAAAACCAGCCTGAACCGAACTGGTTTTCCGTCGGTATGGCACGGTACGGGGTGTACCGGCCGGTTCGGATCGGTACGAAATACCATGATCATATTATATTGGTTCGATACCGGCATCCGATACAAGGGCATACCGACACTTGTTATGTAGAATTGGCCCCCTGTACCTAATGTGGCATCGGGTCGGTGCTAAGATGACGTATCTTGATCCATTGTTTCTGGTTAGATCCAATATGGTCTAACTTGGATATCCGAAAATCCCTTTTGCAGGCTTGAGATCATTTTGAGTGGATTATTAAAGCTAGTGTTGGCAGTCATGCGTTGCGTGAGTGCTTTTGAATGGAGAATTTGTTTGTGCTGAGTTCTTGTAGTAGGGACATTCTAAAGTTGTTGGGGCTCATAAAGACATAAACTATACAATTTGCCAATGCCTCCTTTAAGATGTTGTTAGCTTTGGTAGTCCTAGGGTTGAGGCAGAATAAGGATTGGGTATAGACCATTGGGTGTTGTCATTGGATTGTTTTAGGTGTTTTGGTAGGTTATTTGGGGTGGACACTTAGCTTTGACAAAAGGGGGACATGTAGTTTCTAGCTATTTGATTCTGCAGGGATGTGTGTAGTTTCTAGCTGTTTGTTCTGTTGCTTGATGTGCCTTGAGGACACTTTTCATGAGAACATCTTGGAGGATCCATTTGGTTGGGCTGAAATTCCTTATGGTGGCTGAAAACTCTTCTAGAAAAGAAAATCTCTTTTGGTGCACCATTGGCCTCAACTCTCAAGGCTTTATGAAGCAGTTTTTAAGCTGGATGTAGACAAGCTTCGTCAACCAAGCCATCATGATCATGCCCATGATCCTCATCCAAATTCATTTTATGGGTCATCTATGGAGAAGAACTATTGCCTGGAAGAATTGTGAAAACTGCAAAGATCTACACCGGAATTTAGTTTGGTGCAAATCCTGGCTCAGATAACATTAGGCAAGGTGGGAGTCTGCCATGCAAAGTAGAAGATTAGCTGGCGGGTTTTGAGACCTACCTAATCTGTTGCAGTTTAAGTTCTTGCACCTCATGTTTCTCCAGAGTTCATGTAGACTTGGAAAGAATCTGGACAAAGAGGGAAGATAACAAAGTTTGATATAGGGAAGTTTGTTCAACTGACAGGGCACAAATTATTAACAAATGAATCCTGGTTGAAATAATGTTCCATTTGCATAGGCCCAACTCGGTTTGCTAGTCTTTTATAGTTATTTTCAGAGCTTTTCATTGAACTCAACCATCTATAAAGAGTTGAATCCTGAATGCAACGTACATGATGTTGATGTCCTAGAAGACCACTTCCAATCTTTGATGTTGGATAAGTTCTGTACATGTTTAAATTGTTTAAAATCAATTGTGATGAGCATTTATGAAGTCACTTGCGAAGTTGAACCTCTTCCGGCCAGAGTGCATTCTTTGTCGGGAATATGTGCTAGTCTGGAATCTGGATGGTTTCAGCGGCTTAGGAAGGAATATGAGTGTACCAGTACGGTGATATTCAATGTATGTATATTCTATTCAAGAATAGGAATACTATAACATGAAATGGGACTGTTTTCATATGTCCTTTCAAGAATTTCCTCAGACCGTATTTAGACTTTTCAAATTAAGGATGCCTTCTATATGTCCTATATGGAGTGGGTCCCAGAGGATAGGAAGACAGTGATGGTGAAAATCAAAATTTGCTTAGATTGTGATATAAATTAAAATTTAGATGGAGCATAAGTTGCACTTTCATTTGTTTTCTTGCTCTTATTTTCCTTTTTTTTTTGAAAGATGATGCTAAGTATTTTTTAGAAGGTGAATACAGGGTCTTTCGAATCATTATTGCTCAAATTTGGATTACACTAGTTGCCTTTTTAGTTAATTCACTATTTTTTTCATTGGGGTAATAAGCTGTTTTGATGGAATAAATAGACAAACACAAATGTGGAATTTTATCATCATGAATTTAATGAATCAGTGCATGCGATTGCACTTGGATTTTGGAAGACAACCATCTATAATTTTTTGACTACCTCATTTTCTTATTCAAATCTGATGCAGAATTGAAATGTAATCTCATTTATTTTTCGGCTATTTCTGGTTCTTATTGTCCTTGCTTTCTATTCCTTCCCCACTTTCTGCTTCTTCTTCTGCTGCTTCTCTCTTAAAATAAAGAGAGTTGAATACTTGGTTTAACTGATATTCTTTACTGTTGGACTCCACTTAGTAATTCTTTTTCTCTATTGCTTTGGCATTTATCGAATTTACATTTTTCTACTTACTAAACTTAAGTTCTGGTTTAGTAAATTTGTTAGAACACATCTTTCTGCTCCTTTATCTGTTTCCATGATTTTTCAACTTGGATCTGATGTCCCTATATAACTGGTCTTCTTTTTAAATTTAACCTGATATGCCTTGCCTGCATTGAAAGCTTGATCCGGCATTAGTGGTTACTTTGATTCATCTAGCTCTCTTTTGTATGCTGGGATGTATATCTTACTTGGTAGTTGGAAACTAATGTTCTGTATGTGTATTCTAGAATTCTCCATTTTACCATTAGATATGTGAAGGCCAGAAACTCTCATAGTAGTAATAAAAGAGTTATTTATGTGATGATTTTAATCTAACTTGTTTACTCTGCATGTCAATAGAATGCTCATGACATATAGCTGATGATGAACTTTGTGTGATTCTATTTAGGGTGGTGCCATTCTTAATAGAAACTTCCAGCCCTATGAAGTTCATATCCCTTATCTTCTTCATTTTTTGGTAAGAAATTCTACTTTTCAATATTTTATATACATAAATACATTTATACATACGAACATGCATGGTTGCATGGATGCCTGCAGGCATGCATGTAGATGTTTCTATATATATTGCAGTACTGTATAGTATGTTCCTTTTCATGTTAGTGGTGTCTGTAAATGCAGTGTTTTGATTTACATGCGCTACTCATCCTATTCAATATTTTCTGGTTTATTTACTGCTTATTCAATATATAACTTGCAACCATAATCCCTTTGAAAAACTATAGGTGTACATTGATAATTGAAATATAACATTATTGGAAATCAGTGGAATTAATGCATGAGTCTAAAGATTGTAGTTTACTCAAGATGACAGTCTACTTCCAGTGCTAATTTGACAAAGGAACAAAGAAAGAATTAATTTACTGTATTAAAGTCTTACTGAACTTTTGGGTTTTAGCAATGTTTAGGTAAAAGAAGATTTTATGACTTGATTTAGAAATTCTTTAGCATTTAAAAGTTCTAGCATTGTTGCAATACCAAAAATCTAGAATTTGAGCTTAAGCTGAGAAAACAACTTTTCTTTCTTGATATAAGAAATCAACTTTTTGTTCTCAAGGCATTTTCAGTATTTTTATTGAACTCAAATAAGGAGTTGTTCCTTATTTGTTTGTAATATCTTAAGTAAGATATATGTTTAAATGATATTGATGTAAATAGAATGGTGTTGAGTAGGTCATATTTCTGCTTGTTAGAAGTTTGCCTGCTTCTTGATTGTTCCACCTTCAAATGGTGGAATTTATAGAGAAAAATGGTTTAAAAGGCTTTTCGGCCCATACTGGGTGATACCAATGATTCAGGTCCACTTTGATGAGGCCCCATCTGTCTTAATCTGGGCAATTTCAGTCGGGTTCAGCCAAATTGAGGTGTGCCATCACATGGTCGGTAAAATATTTGCTAGCTAATACAGGACTGACAGGCACAAGATTTAAATCCTATCTGTTTGCACAACATATGCAACTGATTGACAAATTTTATGCTAATACACTTGTTTTTACATTATAATTGAGGCACAAGTTGGACATTTGCCCATAGAACTTGTCCTTTAAGTTATGAGATATATGTATTTGGAGTTGATACTTTCTATATAAATTGATTGAGAGATTAGGTATACACTGAGAAGAAAGATCTTTGCTTTTGGTGAATGGAATATACCAAATAAGATAATGTGCTTTTGGTGAAGGATGGTGATATTTATGAATTATGTGGATTTCCAGAAGCTACTGCAGCATTTCATGCATTATAATTAAATCTGACATTGTTTGCATGCAAGTGGTATGCACCCTGTACTAGACCCCAGCATGTTTCCCTCCAGTGAGGGAATGTGCATCAAGACTCCTGTGCTCTTCCTTTCCCAACAAACACAGGTATGCACACAAAAAAGCAAAAAAGCCAAAAAAAAAAAATCATCCTCCCCCTTAAAAAAAAGAAGAAGAAAAATTATGTGTAATAAGGTAACTTTCATCTCCCTCATAAAAGAGAGAAAACAATTTAAATGAAATGTATGATTCCTCTCCTGGTGCATTATTGCACATTTGTGGGAATGTGCACCTTTATTGGTGTTTCCCTGTATCAATGTAAATATTGGGTTTTTGAAATATTTAAGTTATTTCGCCATTTTTCTTCATAATCAAGTGGTATTATGCAGAAAGGAATATTAGCTTATTGATTACCTTGCCTGTTGCTACTGTCCAATGATCTGATTTTCTTTTATTGTGACAATATTAAATGTCTTGACAGCCTTAAGGTCAGAGTGGTAGTTCTGAATCTTCTGATTAATGGTTTTCCCCACTCGCTCCTACTTTCATCTTTTCTGAATCTTACTACCAGGGTCCTTATTCTGATTGATGTTGCAGGTTGACTACAACTTATATGGAATGAGCCATATACATACCTCAAATGTTAGATTTCGTCCTCCATTACCAGATAGCTTCATTCCTAAGGCAGCATGTCATGATATTGGGGTAAGTCAACCTCTGTTTCTGCTGGTTCACAGATTGTTCACTTTACATTTAATTATCAGAACATTGGATTTCAATAATTGATTGTTCCTATCAATCATATAATCATTTCGACACTAGGCAGGTACAGCTGATGCAGTTTGTAATTCAGCCATTTGGCTTTCTTCTACAGTTCCAAGTGCTTTAATTTGGCCTGATTCAGCTATTGGAGTTATCTTGGAGAATAATGCCATTAACTTCATTAGACGTCAAAGTATCTGTATGCTTGAGGCAGATTTGAGTGTGGATGGTTTGTATCTTCTTAGAAAAAAAATGTGTGGAACACTAATCTGCATATATATGCATGCATGCATGTATACAAGTGGTTATGCTGGTGACTCATTTTTTTGACTTGCAGACATTCTAAATGAGAGACATAAAATGTATACATCTCTTTCACAGACTAAATCAGATGTTAAAATGGTTCAGTCACTTATACCAATTTGGGAGGTAGTTGCTTCTTAAATTGCCTAGATTCTGAGCAATGCATTTCTTTTTCCAATGTAAATGCAGTTCTTTAATTAGCCTGCTAAGTTTGATTTTTTTTGGCTTTAATTTAGGAAGAGTATGAACGGTCAGGACCACAGGAGGCAGTAAATTTTGCTGATGCTAGCAAACCTCATCCTGAAGATGTATTGAAAGGCTTTTTACTTGGACTTGAACATGAGAATGCACTCTCCAATTTATTCTTAGAAGCACAAAAATCCTTCCCTTAAATATTTCTGCAGTCAAGGAGGATAAGAGGTTAGAGGAGTACATTACATCATTTAGTGACATTGCCAAAACACTCACTCCAATAGAACATCAGAGACTAAGCAGTCCGTGCGGTGGACCTTTGAAGCATTCTGAAAAAAAAATGATAAAGGAATGTCTTCATCTGAACCCTCTTCCCAGAAAAATGAGGATACTCTACCTTATGAGGAAAACTGTGAGTTTCATGAATTGACACCTACAGTCATCAGGTCATCATCATCATCACAGATGATTGCATCTGAAGATCTGAAGGTATCATGTTATTGTTGAGCTAGTCTGATCTACTTTTATCCCTCAATCAAGTATTCATTTTGTATTTCTCTGTCTGTTTGACTTTACTGTGTTTTAGACCTTGATTGTTGGTGGCACTGCCTTAAAATTGTATTTTCTGTATTTTTCAGAAATTTGATTTGCTTGTTTATGAACTTTATGGATCCACATATCTAGATTGTGCATGTTGTTCTCTTTGGAAGCAGTCTTTCATATATATGCAAGGTTGTGCTTAGTAAGTTGCTTGATATTCTTTATTTTATTTGCAGTGAATTTATGTTACCTGAAGTTTCCTTTTAGGATCATTGACCATTTATGTTTGTATTCATGTATTTACATGTATTTGACCAAGAAAAGACAACAACTAAAGAACAAAATTAGTTAGTTAGAATTTGGACTTAGGTCATCGAGGCCTTTGGCCCTTTGCAGTAGGTAAAGTGATAAATCTATATATATATAATGATAGAAATTATAGGATATTGTTTAAGTTAAATAAATAAGGACAGAGTCAGTATTATTATACTGGGATTTTTTGTCTTTTCAAAAAAAAAAAGAATTTTGTGCCTATTCCCATCATAGGTCTGGAGGCAATGACCAAAAAGCAATCTCTGCATGTGATGAAAATATATTTCAAGATATTCTAGGGAAGGCCATCAAAATGGATATTCTAGGGTATTAGAATTTCTTTAGTTGTATCAATATTTTCAGAACTGCCAATGCATTTGGTCTCGTCTGTACTTGTTTGGTCATCCTGCGTACTGTGTTTTAACAAACTAATGTGTTTGAGGAATTCATCTCTTTCCTGAACTCTGAATCAGACTGCTTGAATCTCAGAGGTATAAGTGGAAGAAAAGGAACAATAAACAGATCTTTGGTAGTTGGTTCATACTAAATAAGGTACCATACAAAAGTCTTTGGTCTAGTTTTGATGTTTACATTTGCAAAATTAAGTTTTGATGCCCTCCCCCTTCCAAGCATTCACCTTATTGATTGAATAGGGATATCTTTAGTAATTTGAGAATCTTAGTATTAGAACTTATATGCAATTGGTACTCTTCTATTTTTCCAAATTTCTTTTATGGCAGTTTATTACATGCTTTTGTCTCATCATCCATTTATACACTTTGTGTTGAATACTTCCCTTAAGATGCTGCTTGATCTTACCTTTTGACTATTACATTAGTCGTGAACTGCAATTTCAGCATCAATTAAATAATGACTTACTATTGCAACTTTTGGTGACAAGCTTTTCCAGTCTCTAGTATCGAACCAAATAACTATTTAGATTTTCACTCTCTTTGGCTTTGTTTGGTTGTTGTTTTTAGACAAGGATTAAATGGATTAATGACCCCTTCAACCCATTTATTCCATTTAACCTGCCAAATTTCAGAAAGTTGACCAATTTATTTAAAGGTTAAAACGGACATTTAGAAGTTTATGAAGCTACCTTTTCTACAGAACACGGATTTAAATCATTAAACTATTCTTCCTTAGGTTGGAGTGGTTTATTTCAGAGTAAGAGGGTCAGGAGCAAGTTACTCCATTTCTGGGTTAACTTGTTCCACAGCCAAATGCTGCCTCAAGTCTAAGGGCTTGGCTATCTTCTCTAAAATTAATCAGAAGAAATTTATGACTACAGCTTAAGATATACTGTACTGTTGCTACTACTTTATGATTATTTACTCTATTTTACAATTCTAAAAGTAAATATGAATTACGATTACCCTTTAGATATCATTAAATCAGTTGGATGGTCCTTATTTTCAATTATTAGTTTAAGTTATTGTTTTTAAGTATTTTCCCAGGAATTATGTACTGGGTGAGTGGATTCTAACTTGAACTATATGCTATCTACATTTGGGTTCAACTTGTAAATCTTATCTTATTTTTTGCCTATTTTGTTAGCATTATTAGATTTATGAAAATTTGTCTCATGATAGTTGATTTTTGTGCAACTATTATTTTACTTGTTTTCTATTGATGTTGTACCAATTGTTCTTTGGTAGAGTTTAGATACTGAAGCGCTTGGGCTTTTAAGCTGGCTTGCATCTTCACAAGCTGTAGAAGACTTGACTACTGACGATGCATTAGTCCATGAAGCAATTCTCAGTCCCTTATTTCCTACAAAATCCTACCAAAAGGCTTTAGAGATGGCTCATCAAGATTATCTGAGTACTTCTCAGCAGGAATGCCAGGATATTCTTGATTCTGTTGAAGGTGCCATCAAGTCTGAGGCGCTGAAGGAACAGAGTTCTCGTGCTGGGGATCATGAGCATATGGCCAGTGTTTCATCAGGTGATACAATTCCTCAAGTTGATGGATCATCTGATGATAATTTTAAAATTCCTTACAGAGCCAATCTTTCTGAGATGAATGCAAGTAGTGAAAGGGAGAGATCACCCACCTGTCTGATGGCAAAGTGCACAAATACAAGGCAAGACAGCATTCACAGTAGAAACAAACTTCTATGGGGCCCTTTGCCATTCTCTGTTAAAGAAACAAGCATGAAGATTTCGAACCTGGCTCTGTTGATTCTCCTTCTGATGATTTGATGAAAAATAGTACTGAGCATTGCACCTCATCTGGGAGCAAAGGGGAGAAGGGTTACAATGCTGTGAAAGTTGATGCAGGCATAGAGACTTCTGATGAAAAGGTAAGAAAGGCATTGGCTGCATGCTCTGTGAGAGATTTGATGAGGAAAAGCGTTGCTTCCTGGGTGGGCAGTCTGAATCTGATAGACCTTTCATTAAGTCATTAACTAAGGTGAAAAAGAAAATGATTTCAGACGGGTCAAACTATCATGTCTTGCCCCATGACATTTTACAGGTAAGGTCATCTGAAATTGTTCAAGAGAATATAATGTCCTGGGAAGGTTGCAAGCACGATGTATGCACATCCAACATTCTGAATGAAGAACAAGTAATTTTGCATAGTGATAGCAAGCACATTAGTGAACATGATGCTGAGATTGCTCCAGAGGGCTTTGTTGAAGCACACATTAGCAGCCATACAGATTCATATTCTGCATTCGATACAAACGTTCTGCAAACTAATGATCTTGTCAGTGGAGAAGGGGGTGCAGGAAATAGCTCAGCTTACCCTGATTGCAAAATCTGCAGTGGCTCGAATATGGAAAAGACTCCTCTAGAATATACTGAGATGACTTTCGGCAGGAAACCACCCTCGAAAGATCAGATTGAGATGATTTCAGAGGATTCTCCTGGGGCTACTGGGCAGCTTGTTGGGCCTGTAAATGCTCATGATGAATCATCAGCCTTCAATTCTTGCTCCATGGACTGTATGTTATTTTTACATTCGTTTTAAAACATTTTTATATCAGCTTGAACGATGCTTAATTATCATGGATTGATTTTGCACTGCCTGTTGCCTTGTAAAGGTCCATCTCATAGTAGTTTTCTTTCATATACCAATACGATGTGTCTAGAAATCTAATAAAGTGTTTACATGGTGAATGAGAGGAACCTCTAAGAGGATCAATTTTGACTTGATAGAATCTTATCATATATGATCATTTTGGGAACTTGGCGTCTTACTATTTAATGTATCTTTAGGTTGCACCATACTAGTCCGTACTGGTATGTACTACAGTGCTAGGCATACCATACCCAAGAATTGATGTCTGGCGGGACATCCCGTAGGATACCAGGATGGGTACCATCTGATGTGTTGGGATAGGACCATTCCACCATGGTCCCAGTATCCTAATCGGGACGTCTTGGGCCATCTCTTGTCCTAAGTATCAGGATGGGACGGGACAACGGTGCGTCTCATTTCATGAGAAAATCGGGACAGCCCCATCTCATGAGATTTAAATCCTTGACCATACTATGCTCGTACTGGACTGATATGTGGGCATGGAGGTGTACCGAGTATTAGTATGCTGAACCGACCCCATCTTGGGTATACCAACACTGTACCATGATGATACCAGTAAAAGTCTGGTATAGAGATTGTGAACCTTGGTATCTTTAAACATAAAGAAGAACTGCAGAGGTACTAAGATGACTATTCTAATTTATGCTGTTCCCAGTCAAAGGTGGATACTGGACCCTTTTAAGGATTTAGATATGCAAAATTGGTGGTTGTGGTCCTACTACAATCACTGGGATGACATGATTCTGTCAACGACTGCAAAAGAGAGCTTGTTGCAAGATCAATTAATTTCAGCTTGTGTCATGCTTTATTTTTTGCAAATATGTATCGGCCACATTCATAATCAACTTGAGAACAAGTATAGCGCATCAGAATTATCAGTGCACATTATGTGGGTTGAAGTACCACTTGCCTACATTTAATTTATTCCTGCGCTTAAAAATGTTTTGGTCTCATGGAGTTGCACTTGCACATGTATTTTCAATGACAAATGTATTTCTCTGTACTATCTCTGGTTTGCTGTTTTTTGTTCTGTGTATTGTTATTTACACTATTTATTATTTATGTGCATGTCATGCACATAGTATGAACTTCCTATGGAGCTATGCTGGATATACTGGTATCTATATAAGTTATTTTTGATAAGTGTATTTCACTGTTTGTGTGCTTTATTTTTTATATCATGTAATATTGTTTTAATTTGTGCATTTCCTTCTGTTTCTTAGCAGTTATGATCTGCTGACGCATTGTTGTTTTCCTCTATTCTTTTGTTGTTTCTAATCCTCCTAATTTCTTATTCTACTGTTTCAGTTGAGAGGCAGGGAAAGAACGACATCCTCCCATTTTTTGAAAGGACCTCTGTTGATACAACACCATGTAAATTGTTGCTTAGTGTAGAAAATCCTAATTTGTTCAAGATTCTGCAGCAGGTGCCCCAACTCACTTCCAAAATGATGGTTCAGTTTTATACTTGCTGACTCATGCATTTTCACCACCAACTTCATACTCTGTTTGTCAATGGCTTTTGGAAGAAGTGCCCGGCAGTCATTCAGATGATGCCACTGGTATGAGTAATGTACAATAATTTTCATCATATTTCTGATAGACCATTTTGATCTAATCCTAAAGTCTTTGGAATATTAGGTCACTCTGAATGGAACCTGCCATTATCGTCACCAAATCCTTCTTTCAAGCTCGGTAATGGCCTGGAGGACACTGTTAAAGGGTATTTCCATAATGAAAAAGCATCATGTCATGCACAAGATATTTTAGTAGATGCTTGTGATGGCGCCTTGCCAGAATCTAAAGTTGCTTTTCATTTGAAGGCAGATTTCTCCCCATCAAGTCAAGAGAAGAAATACACTTGCCTGTAGTTGATGTTCTTTCTAATCATACGAAATTAGCTGGCAATCATATGAAAGAAAATGTGGTTACCAATAGTTTTAATGATGCCTCTCAGATTTCAGGTCCAGATGGGAAATCAGATCTTACCCCTCTCAGTCAAATTGGTTTTCGCGATCCTGCAAGTGTTGGTTGTGGACAACAACTGACAATAATGAGTCTGGAGGTCCCTCCCTTTGTTTCTTCTTTTCTGTTTTACTTCATCATTGCTATGGCCATTCATGCTATTAGTTGTTTTGTGCTGTTTTGAGCGATTTGCTCCACAACTATACATTCCTTCATAGTGGAAAGCCTTAATAATGTTCTTCATGATGGTAGAACTTTTCCCAAATAAATAAATAAATAAACTCTGCTGTTCCATTTTATAACAGGTTCAGGCAGAATCGAGAGGAGATCTACGGCCTGATCCCCAATTTGATTCCATAAACATTATATCTGTCGCAGTTCAGGAGGATACGAGTGCTGCTTTTGACGTTTATGTCCTTATGCGTGATAACGATGACGACTTATATAGGAGGTGTTTGATCTATTTATATATTCTGTCTGTTTTTGTTGTTTTTTGAGATGGATCACAATAAAGCAGTGGATTTCATGCCTATGAATCTTCTTGATCAAAAGGCAAAACTCAGGAAGTTCTTGATTTAATCCTTGACCTTGCTTTGCATTTACGTCTTCATTTTGTCTAGTCTTGAATTCAAGGTTCTAAAAATTGTAGTACAGCCCATTCTGGTGATGGTTGGTATCACACGTACCATGGTATAGGCCAGTATCTGCTCATTGTTCAGCCAGATTGGAATGTGCACCTGCATTGATATTGGTAGATACAGGGTCAATATGGCACCCTGTATTGTAATTAAAAATCCTTGTTCTTAACTAAGATTCTCTAAGCTGTAGGTGTTTCTATAAGCAAACCAGTTTGCTCAATGACCTTGCTATTTGTTGTTTTCTTTCTTCTTTACCCGGGCCAGCATGTTTTTAGGTGCTTTTTCTCTATGTTAATTTCTTCCTTGTGCTATTCCAATTGTGTTGAATCCTCTATCATCCTTTTCTGTTGCTGCTACTTGACCATAGCATAACTAGAATCATGATAAAAGTGGAACTGAGGGTTTCTTTTGAGGCCCTAGTAGTTCATGCATTTCAGTCATATGTCACACTTTATGACTGAAGGAAAATTGTGTTCTTTTTGACTCTTCACAGTGAAAACCATCCATGGCTTTAAATGATGATTTCTTCTTTTTTGGGTGATTTTATGTGTTGTCATATTTCATTGTGACTGCATGTGTAATCTTCATCCTACATATCAATATTTAATTATCATGGGGTGTTGCATCTCTTTTGACAACCAAACTTATGAATATGGTTTGAGGCCAAATCCTACCAATACAGGTCCGGTAATAGGAAGCTTAAAGTAAAAAATTCACGACACAACTTTATAAATGTTTGAAAAACAAAACCAAATGTTCTGAGAATTGTCTTATTAAGTGAGTCATTACAAATGTACTATTCCAGTGGTAAGACAATTTCCATATTTGATTATGGTTTAGAACGACTCAGAAATATTAAATCTTAGTCCACATTTGTAGAGTTGAGATGTACTTGCACATGCAGTCTATGTGCATATAGTTATTATTCTTTGTACTGCAATTGGTTATTTTTGTCACTATTTGGTACTCCCTATATAGTGGGATTATATCTCATGCAAGGTTTCCTGTACCGGTACCGGTGGCCGGATCGGCCAGCCGGCGGTACGATACGGCACG